>RJWM01002002.1:43604-138882 GCA_004363535.1 Dasyprocta punctata | reverse complement strand
AATTTTATCAAATATCCTGATTCTAAATACAAATAAAATTACAATACAAACTCATTCTGTCCATCAGGGATGGTGGATGCAATTTATCTTCAGTAACAATTTCTAATGGACTGAATACACTGGGAAGTACTTCTTCTCTTATTTGAATTGAGACAACTTGTAGGTCTATTTGTAGTTTTTTTCTTGAAGAACCTTCATATAACAGTGATTCTAAATTGCTGCACTATTTTATTTTCTCGTCAGTTTCTGAGTGTCTTTTTTCTCCACATCCTCCCTACCATTTACTATTGAATGAAATCAGTATATCAAGCAGATACCTACATGTTCATGTTTATTGTCCCTCACTGTTCATAATAGCTAATGTATGAAATTTACCTTGATGCCCAACAATAGATGAAAGAAGGAAATATGGCACACACACAAAGTAATATTATTCAGCCATAAAAAAGAGATTCTCATTTGCACCAAAACAAATGAAACTGGAGGACATATGGTTAGTGAATCAAGCTAGACATAGAAAAATATTGCATACTGTGTTCACTGATGAGAAGTAGATTTGAATATGGAATACTGATAACTTATGCGATCACATGATGAACGTATACAGGCATTCCTGGTATCCATGAAGGATTGGGTCCAGGAAACCTGCAGATGCTCAGATTCCTTATAAAAAGTGTCACAACATATATAACAGGTACACCTTGAAGATATTGTGAGTTTGGTTCCAGTACACTACATAAAAGGCAATACTGTAATGGAGTGAGTCACATGAATTTTTGGCTTCCCGGTGCACATAAAATTTATATTTATACTATTCTATGGTCTAAGTGCAATACTTTTATGGCTAAAAAATGTACATACTGTAAATAGAAATGCCTTCTTGATAAAAAGTTGTAGTTTTCAAGGCTATTGAGAAACAAATGTTTAAAAAAAAAAGAAAAAAATGTTGCTAAAAGATTTGGTCATTTGAGGGTAGACACAAACCTTCAATGAAAGAAAAAGAAAACCCTGTGAAGCTCAATGAATCAAATTACCATATGAAAAGGTGTGCCTGTCTTTTAAATTGTCTCTAAATTATTATGAAAAAGTGTGCCTGTCCTTTAAATCAACTCTAAATTATTAATAATAACTAGTACTTTGTAAATGCTATGTAACGAGTTGATTTACTGTGATTTTTAGGGAATAATGAAAGAAAAGCTGTACTCTGTGCTACAGATGCAGCATTTTTCTTTCCAAAATATCTTCAATTGGTGGTTGGTTGAATTCACATATATGGAAGGCTGACTGTACTAATTTTAACTACTGAATCAAAATGCCACTTAAAATCAACTGAGACTGTGAAAAGGCAAATCTTTGGAGGAAAAAATAAAATCTTGATATGATATATTTGAAAAGGCAAATCTTTGCTAAAAAAGAAAAACAAAATCTTGAATTATTTCATTTAATTTTAAAATAACTAAACATGTTAGGCTGTTTTTAGGGACTTTTAAACTCAGGCCTCTAATGAAACTTCTCTATAATCAGGAGATGCCAATACTTCAAGTGCATTTTAGAAAGCTAGAAAAAAGGATTTTGAAAGTTTTTACCAAACACAAGTGATGTTTGAAGAGATGTATTCAGCTTGATTTAAAAAATCACATAGTGGACATATGTATAAAAACATCATGTTATTTCGTCAGTATATACACTTACATGCCTTTTATATCACTTAAAAGTAAATTTAATTAAAAATAAATAAAATAAGCTTCCAAAGTAAAGAATCTAAGTATAGTTACATAGTTGGTTCTGTGGGCAACATTATCTACCACTATGTCTCCAGTTTCTTTAAAGGTGCTTGTCAGTAGCCCTGGAAATCATCAAACCTGCAGAGTTTAATAGCCTGGTGCTACTGCTGAAAATGAACAAAAGATCACGCAGCAGGAAATGTCTATGAGAAACACCAGTACTCAGGATAAAAGGTTGAGAAATGCATCACCATTAGCAGGCAAAGTAGCTAGAGTGTGACATTTCACTGTGGTGCTGCCATTGGAATCGTTTGTGCTAAGCCTGTGCCCTACTTGTCAATACTTCATTTATAAAGTCACAAAATTCAACCGTGGTTCTTCAATAATCAATTAGTCACTGCAGTAAACATTAACCTATTATTAAATAGCTTTTTGGAGTGCTTCTTCATCAAAAACAGTTTCCCAGGTGTAAACAAAAAGAAAAAATAATACAAATAAAAATTGTTTTTCACATTGGTCCTTATGACAATAGGGAAAAAAAGTCTATAAATCATATGCCGTATAAGGAAAGAGTATTTTCTTAGAAAACGTTAGTAAGAGAATTGAGGAAGTAACATTTTAAATTTAAAAATTGTGATACACACTCAGAATGAGTCTGTTTATGAATGACACTGCATGGATTTCATTCTGTTAAACTGGTTCTTAATTTTAAGCCAATGGAAAAATAGAAGTTGACTATTTTCTTTTAATTTAAATACACTTATACTCAAATTGAAGCTGGAATTTATTTTGGGAAATATCTAAAATTATTTCTTTTTATTTTAAATAACCGTGTTTTCTAGACTCCATCAGTCATTTACACGTGAAATGAATTTTCTCATTTTTCTTCCTGCTTACTCTACTAAAGAAAATGTTTGCCTCTTCCTAGCCTTTCTTGATCCTCAGTTAGCAAACAGTTCAATGAAAAAGTGTCTTTCTCAATCTCTCTTACATAAAGCATATTTTGCTTTATTCATCACATTTATTTCAATTTCATGAAGAAGCCCAAAGTTTTCCTATAAAAATCATGACTAAATGTTTTCTCTTAAATGTCAGTGGTGTGCCTTTGAATGACCTCAAGATAAAAGGAGAAACTTTTACTTAATTTATTATTACTTTATATGAGTAATGTCATTTTCAAACGAAATTGGTTATAGAGGGAAATTGCATCACTTATATTAATAGTTGCTTTCTTTAGAAATCCTTACAACAGAAAAATGTCAAATATTAATTCTAACTCATATTAAATGGTAGACTTAGACTTTGGCTAAATTATAAAAAATGTATTTTAAATATCTACCCAATTTCTCAAGTATTAAGAAAAACATTAAGAAACAAAAATATGTAACAAATTGAAAGTGTTGAACCAAATAAAACATTTTTCTTTTAGGGTTTAGCTTTTTACAAATGACATGATATTCTGAACAAAAAAAAGCTACCCATTCTATGAAATATTGCAAGAATTCAAATGCAGCTGTGACTGAACAAACTCAAAGGTAACTTTATCTAAATCATCTCTGCTTTAGCTCCAAGTTGTGGATTGAAATAATTTTTGATATTTTGTAATGAAGGTGTATCTCAATTCAAGCACAGAGTTCAAATTTACAGTTTCCACATGTATAGAAGATTTTTAAGAAAAAATTAACGTTCTGTTGTATACACAAAGATTAGATTAAATATTTGAGGGGTGAAAATATAAAGATTCACAAGCTAACCTTTAAGCAAATTAACTCAAATTTAAGAATTTCAAAAATACAAAAAAAGGCTAGTAGAAGTAAATGCAGAGAACTCTCTTGAGAATACGTAAAAAATATGAGGTAAATAATTATGAAATTATAGAAAATGAATTTAAAACAATTATGGATAAAAAGGGTATCAATAATAGCTAGAATTTATTTTAATGGACAGGAACTTCTAGCAATTATAAAATACTAATTGAAATAGAAAGTGACTGAGTAGTGTAGTATACTATGGAATAGCTTAATAGCTATTGAAACACAAGATTTACCTATGGAGTTACACATAAAAGAGTATAGAGATACAGGGAAAATGTAGAGCAGTGTTTAAGGCACATTTAGAATGAGGTGAAAAAAATTCAATATTTCTCTAAATGGAGCTCTAGAAAAGGGAGAAAGGGGTATTTTGCAGATAAAATGAGGAATATTACAGAAAAACTGTGAAAGCATCCAGGCTTAAATTCAGATATCTCAGCGAATATTGCTGATAAAACAGAAAATAAATCCATTTCTAATCACATCGTACAGAAATTGTGAAGCACTAAGCTTAAAGGAAAATATAAACTTAGCAAACAAGAAAAAAAATAGATTATATACATAGGAGTCACCAAAAAACCAGACTATGTTTGAGTAACACATTAAAACTATTAAGAAATTTTAAAAATTAGGAAATAGAACTACCAATCTAGAACGTCACACCAAACAGAAACATCTCCTGAAAATAATTGATAAAAATAAGCCAAGGAAGAAAAATAACATGGAAATAAAAATAAGAAAAGTCATAAAAATCAAATAAAATGTAAGGAATATTTCCAAAGTACAAAGCAGGTAGACAACCATTTCATGAAAAAAAACATGAAAGTGGCCTATAAACATATGTATTTTCCAACTTCCTGAATAATCTGAGAAAGGCTAAATAAAATCATAATGAAATAAAGTTTTACACTCAACAAAATATAGAGTATCTGCAAAATGTCAAGTGTTTATCAAAATATGAATCAAAGGAAATTCCTACATATACTTACCGAGGAATATGTATTGGTATAAACATTTCCAGATACATGTGAAATTATCTAGATAATTTGGAAGATAGATATGCTTATGACTAAGCATTTACAGTTTTACAAATACCAAATGGAATCAGATAGAAATGAGTTTCAGAAAGTATTTTCAAGAATGTTATCAGAGTGCTGATTTTAATAAACACTCAGAAAATAGTCCACCTTTTTGGGCTTTGTAACTTGAAATGTTCATTCAAATTTTACAGTGACAGTAGATAAAGAGGTGTAGAATAACAAGTATGGAATTTTCATGCCTCATATTAAAAGTACAAAGCTAGTGTCAGAAGAATTTTTACCATACATACAGTATTGTACTGCTTATATAGATGTATATATTTGAGTAATTTCAGTGATATATTTATGCTTTGATATATGTATGCTACAAAATTATAGTGGAAATCAAGATACAGAGAAAAGGAAAACTCATGGAAGCAGTTACCACTGATAGCAGAGCAGCTGAGGTAAGGAAATGGGGTACAATTAAGAAATAGCAAAATTAAACCCTTAAAATTATTGACTGGATTAAATTACATAAAATGGATTGATCATACATACGCTTTTGGTTCGTCATATTTTGTGATCTGTATAAAATATAGTTTTCCACACAGATATTTGATAATTAACTAAGGTAATTCAAGCAGATAGTTATTCCTTTAGAACTGAATTTGAATTAGTTACATACTGTACACAATTAATCATTAAAATCAAGCGTTGTGTATGTGTAGATAGTGGCCACCGTGATGGAACATAAATTCCATGTGCACAGCTCTGTCACATAGAAGAACCAGGACAGCAAAGGAAATACCATATTATTAGGAGAGTGTTTACAAGAGAGAATTCCAGAAATCAAAGAAGTAACCCTAAATAGCACCAAGAGTTGGAAAGTCGGAAAGGCAACCTAGAAAAAAGTACAAAGCACAGGAGCACTTCTGATCAAAATGCCTGTTGGGAGGTGGAGGTGGGTGGTTGAGGGATCAAACACTGCTTGGAAAAAGGCAAGCAGAAAAATGCTGGGGACCCCAGCCATAGCAGTACAGTCGCTGTCCCAACTGCAGAACGTTCCTTGCAGGACTTAAATATAGGCTGGGAAGCTAGTTTGTCTGATGCTCACTGAACCAAAGAAGGAACTCACTATGGGCTCTGCCTAACAACCCACAAGTAAAGCAGCTACAGTTGTCACTGCTAGGTGCCATCCTTCTTTAGTGACTACAGCCAGCTCCATTTTGCTGCCAGAAACTTTGGGCCAGTACATGATAAACTGGATGGAAAACAGCTACCTCTATATCCTACAGTTTCAAGATCAGCCATTGCCAAAACCTTAAACTTGAGTCCCACTCACACTTGCCCAGCAGGTACTAAGGAAGGTGTCCTCCCAAACATACCAGTTTGTGTCTGTCACTGTAGTTACAACACCTCAGACTGACCTGCATGAAGAGTTAGCAAAGGTCACAGTCTTCCTGCTCCAGGAATGTGGCTACAAAAATTAGAAGCCTAGTTCTCACCAGAGCTTGCACTGTATGACCTAACAACTTCCACAACCATGTTCTGGAGTTCACAAACACTGACACATTTGTGCTGTTTCCCACAGGTTTTGTACCTTTAAAACTATGGAGCCCAAGGCTACAAATTCAAGTGTTACTACACGGGACCCAAGAGATTCTAGGAAGGGTCTCCACCAGAGCTCACAGACTTGGGACCAAAGCTTATTTAATGGTCCTCAAAGATCACGTATCAATTGTGCTTGTCACTTGGGACTTGAAGAGGGTATTATGTGAATCCAACACCTCCATGATAGTAGCTAACAGTGCTAGCCAGCACCATCCACCATCATTCCAAAATATAGGGAATACTCCCATCATATTTCATAATCCCAACTCTAGTTACCATTACTGCAGACCTCAAACATGTCTTCATAATATAAGAATGAGAAAGTTCCTATCTTGTGGCTTCAAAACTGTGGCTGCTGGTTCCAGAAGCCCTGGCATCTCTTGCAGTCATTTTGAGGATCCTAGAGAAAGTTGCCTTTATTTCTTTTGGCTCATGGATAATGGTGACTGGTGCCACAATGGTTAGCATCATCTGCTAAGAACTGAAGGACAGTCCTTGTCACATCACGTACTACTGATTCTTCTACAAGTCCCTTATGCATCAGTGCTCAGATATGTAGAGCTTGAAATCACGCACCTTTGGAAGCCAATGTCCATTGCACAGTTGCTACCTTTATGAACTGCCATAGTCTAGTCTTTTAGGCATTTACAGATACTGCTGCCATCAATCAAAGATGGATAAGCCATATGCAAATTACACTGAGCTCCCCTGTAACTAAAGCCAAAGAATCTATTCAACGGATATGTTATATTCCATTTAAATACAGAAATCTTTTCCTGAAACAGTTGCTTCATAAAGGTGGAAGAGATGAATGTTATACTACTTCTGCAGACATAACAATAAATATGAAATAAAACATAATACCTTTAGATAGAAACGATTCTCCAGAAACTGATCTCAATTTGAAGGCAATCTATGACACACCTGAAAAATAATTCAAAATTATGATTCAAAAGAAATACAGTAACATGCTAGAAAATACAGCAAAACAAGACAAAGTAATGAGAACAGTTCAGGATGTAAAAGAGAAATTTATGAAAGAGATATAAATCATTAAAAAGAACCAGTCAAAAGTTCTAGAGCTATTATCTTTGATGTAATAAAAAATAGAATGAAGAACTTCTACAACAAACCAGAACAAGCAGAAGAAAGAATTTCCAAACTTGAGGTCTTTTGAATTAAGCCAATCAGAGCAATAAAAAAAAAACCAACAAAAATTTTGAAAAAAGAAGAAGAAAAGGGAAAAGAAATATGACTGAATAGAGGAGAAGCCATATTTAGAGAAACTCAGAGAAATTCAGATAAAATCACACTCAATTGGAAGAAAGGAAGAGACATACATCCTGAAGCCAAAATCAATCTGAAATAAGACTCTTAGATCAAGCAAAACATAGACATAGGACTTAATACAATGGCCTTCGAGTTGACAGGTTGCTAGTGGGTCATCTGACCATGGGTGTAACAGGAGCACAATACTAGGAAGTTTAAAAGAAGAAAAGAAAAGAAAAGAAAAGAAAAGGAAAGAAAAGATAAGAAAAGAAAAGAAAAGAAAAGAAAAGAGAAAAGAAAAGAAAAGAAAAGAGAAAAAGAATAAACTAAAACAGTGTGACTAAATAAAACCACACAGGATGGAGTTGGGGTATAAGGTCCCTAGACTCTTTTGCCTTCCTCCAAAAAGAAGATGCTGCAGCCCAGGAGTAAATTCCTCTGGCACACAGTGGTGAGTAAACTGCTCCCTCCTGAATAAACGGCCAGCTTTGCTTTGCTTTTCTCCTTTCTCCTTTCTTTTCTTCTCTTTTCTTTTCTTTTGTCTTTTCTTTTTTCTTTTCTTTTCTTTTTTCTTTTTTCTCTTCTCTTCTCATCTTTCTCTTCTCTTTTCATTTCTTCCCTTTTCTTTCATGCACCAGAGTGCTAACTGGGACCTTGAGGGACAGGAATAAAGACTGCAGGTGAGGCAGGGGGGCATGGCGAATAGAACAGTACAACCTCTCTCATGAACAGTGGCTAGAGAGATGTGGGGATTTAAAGAGCCTTACACTGCAGGACTGAGCTGCCCAGGCTGTCCCCAGGACAGTGGCAGGAACAGAAATTCATCCCATAGTACACCACCCCACGTTGCCCTACAACAGCCGGTCACAGACTACAGCAGAGGCAGTGGCAGCGCTGGCAGAGCCTCCAGTGAAAGCACAGAGTGGAGCAGCAGGGATCTCCTGGAAACAGAAGAGACCTAGAAAAGCAAAAGCAATTCTAGGCAACAAAAGCAAGTCAGGGAGCATCATAAGCCCCGACTTGAAATTATACTATGGAAACACTGTGTTAAAAACAGCATGGTACAGGCAAAAACAAAACAAAACAAAAACAAAAAAAGGAAAACAAAAAAACTGAACAGGGGAGCAGGGAAACAGAATAAAAGATGCACAAACAAATCCAAACATATGCAGCCTCCTTATTTTTGACAAATGGGCTGAACACATTCACTGGAAGAAACATATCCTCTTTAATAAATGGTGCTGGATAAACTGGCTTTCCATATGCTGAAGACTAAAACTAGACCCATGTCTATCACCATGCACTAAACTAAAATCAAAATGGATCAAAGATCTAAATATTAAAATAGGAACACTAAATCTGTTGGAAGATAAAATAGGTAAAACACCTGAAGACATAGGGGTGGTCAAAGACTTTATGAATAAAACCCCAATTGCACAGGAATTATTACAAAGAATCAACAACTGGGATCTCTTCTTCTGAAAAAACCTTTTGCAAAGCAAAAGAAATCACCAACAGAGCAAAAAGAGAATCCACAAACTAGGAAAATTATTATCCAGTTTTTCCTCTATCAAAGGACTAATATTTGGAACATATACAGACCTGAAAAATATCAGATTCCCTCAAAGACTTAATCAATAAAAGGGCAACTGAGATATAAACACACTTCTTAGATGAAGAAGTATAGATGACAAATAAATATATGATAAGAATTTAAACATGACTGATCACTTGAGAGATGCAAATTAAGATAACACTGACATTCCATCTCACCTTAGGAAAAAAGGCTATTATCAAGAATTCAACCAATAACAAATGATGGTGGGGCTGTTTGGAAAAGGAAACACTTCTCCACTGTTGGTGGGAGTGCAGACTGGTGCAAATGTTGTGAAAATCAGTGTTCCTCAAAAAACTAGGACCAGGGTCCCATTTGACCTAGCTATTCCCATTCTTAGTACTTTTCCATAAGAATTAAATGTATCATACCGTAGTGCTGTATGCACACCAATGTTTACAGTGGCACAGTGTACAATAGCTAAATAGTGGAAACAACACAAATATCTATCAACAGATGAATGAATAAAGCAAGATGTGATTTTTGCATACAATGGAGTACTCAGCCATAAAGAAGGACAAACTTCAGACATTATTAGCTAAATGGATGAATCTTGAGACCACGCTCTTAAGTGATAGACATCAGACACACTTGCAAAATTGCATTGTCTCACTGGTGTGAGAAAATGAAATTATCAATAAGAATCAAATTGTACAAGAGATATGGTGAAATAGGAAGAATTGTTGAAAAAGAAAGGAGAACGAGAGAGTGGGCAGTGGGAAAGGAAGAAAGGGGAAAGAAAAATGAGAAAAGAAGAATAAAATGGAAAGAAAGTTTTGCATATATGAGTGGTTGAAGGGAGGAGATGGGAGTAGGAGACAAAAAAAAGACAACTCAAGCTATATCATATACACGTACAAATTTCCTATCATGACTGTTATCAATGTATATACTTAAATTGTAACAATAAGCTTAATTAAACTAAAAAAGAAGAAAATCTGAAAAATATATAGGACATATTTTTAAAGCAAATATTTGGATTTTGGGATTTATAAGAGGTAAAGAAAATGAGAAAGGCATTGAAAACATATTTTATGAATTAGTAACTAAAAACTCAAATCTTTAAGGAGAAAAATAAAAGAAACCAAAGAAATATGACTTCACCAAGCCATATCATAGTCAAAATATCAAAAATACAAGATACTTAATTCTAAACACAGTAGAAGTGCCAAATCTTATATAATAGAATGTCCATTAGGCTTACAGAATACAGTATATTTCTCAGTACAAATTTACATACCAGAAGAGAATGGGTAAATAATTTTTGGTCTTTTAATTTTTTTTTTTTTGAGACAGGATCTCTCTATGCAGTTTAGGCTGGCCTTGAGTTCACTCTATAACCCAGGATGGTCTCAAATTCGTAATGATCCTCCTGCCTCAACCTCTCTAGTGCTGGGATTATAGGCGTGCACAACCACACCCAGAGAGAGTGGGTAAATATAATAAATTTCTGAAAGAAAAAAATATTGCCAGCTAAAATACAATATCTAACAAATGAGCTCTTCAAAAATGAAAAATAAATGGACTTTCTTGATCAGCAGAAACTGAGGAAATTCATTATCACCAGACCAGCCCTGAATAAATACTTATAGAAGTCCTACACTAGAAACAGAAGAAAAATTACCATCATGAAAACAAATGAAATACACAAAACTCACTGTAAGGATAGATGTATAGAAGAGAAAAGATTCATAATTTAGCATGATAGAAAACAATCAAATCTCAAAAATAAATAAGAGAGGTGGAAAGAAATGAAAAATATACACAAGAAAACTACAGTATAAAAAACGACATAGGAAATTTTCTTACTTATCAATTACAGTCGTGACTTAAATAAATTAAATTTACCAATTAAAAGACATAGGCTGCTTGAAAGGATTGAAAATAAATAAATATTCAGCTATATGCTGCTTACAAGAAATTCACTTGCTGGCAATGTTACTTGTAGTCTAAAAGGGAGGAATTGGAAAAAGATATCATGAAAATGGAAAGGAAAAATGAGTAAGAATAATTATATTCCTATCAAATAAAGCAGACTTTAAAGTTTAAAAAAAATACAAAGAGACAAAGATGATCATGATACATTGATAAAAAGCAATGAACAAGAAGATTAAACAATTGTCAACATAATTGTACTCAAAATGGGAATATTTAAATAAATACAAAAGATCTAAGAGAACTTCCGCACGCTACTTTTGTCAAAGGACTGGTCATCCAGTCAGAAAGTAAGGAAAGAAACATCTAAGTTGAACCATCCCTGGAGCAAATTGACCTAACAGATATTGAGTGAACACTTATCCTACCGCGGCAGATTATACAGTCATATCACTGGCGTATGAAATAGGACATTCTCTAGGACAGATATTATATTTGGTCACAAACAAAGTCTCGATATACTTTAAAAATTTTTTAAATTATCAGCTTTTTCTTAGAACACAACAAATTAAAATTATAAACCAACAAGTAGAACAATGAAAAGTATACAAATACATGAATATTGAATAGCACGCTCTTAAATGATCTACATGTAATTGAAGAAATTAAAAGAAAAATAAAAAGGATTGCTAAACAAAAGAAAAATAGCAACACACATCTAAATCTCTGGAATACAGCTGAAGTATTTCTGAGAGACAAGATTATAGTAATAAATACATACATAAAATAGAATGATCCCAAATACATCAGCTAACAATACACCTCAAAGATTTAGAATAGCAAGAACAAACCACTACCAAAATTAGTAAACGTAAAATAAAATAAAATAAAATAAAATAAAATAAAATAAAATAAGATTGGTGTAGAAAAATAAATAGAAGCCATAAAAAAACCCAAAGCAACAGTATTTTTAAAGGATAAACAATACTGACAAACTTACAGCTAGACTAACCTTGAGAGGAAAAAAAAATACATAAATAAAGTCAGAAGTGAAAAAGGAGACATTGAAACAGATAGCACAGAAACACAAAGAATTATATGAAACAACCATAAAAACAATATTCTGAAAAAATTGGAAAATATATAAGAAATTGGTAAGTGTCTGAATACATAAAAGGTACCAAAACAAAGAAGAAATATAAAGCCTAAAATGAGTAATAATGAATAAGAAGACTGAAATAATAATTTAACATCTTCTATATTGAGAAATTCAAGACCTGAAATATTTATGGCTGAATACTGCAAAACATTTAGAGAAAAACTAATTCCAATTGTTCTTACATCACTGCATATGCACACACACACAAACTGAAATAGAAAAACTTTCAATCTTTTTTTACAGAAACAGCATTGACTAGACATCAAAGTCAGACAAAGATAAACAACAAAAGTAACAGCTGCAAAGAGAACTGTGGACCTGTATCACTAATAATCCTATATGCAGAATTTCTCAAAAAAGCACTAGCAAACCAAATTCAACAGACCATTATATAAAAAGACTCCACACTACGACCAAGTAGGTTAAATTCTAGTGATGCAGGAATGTGTCAACATATGCAATTTAATAAACATATCAACTGAATGAAGGACAAAATCATATGATCATTTTGATAGATTCAGGAAAAGCATTTGATAAGTCTCAGCATCTCTTCATGATAAAAAACTCAACAAATTAGATATGCAAACAGTGTAAATTAAAATGCTACAGTGTATATCTGAGAAGTCTGGTCAGTACCATCCTAAATAGAGGAAAGCTAAAGGTGTTGTCTCCGAGATCAAGAAAAAGTCAAGGATGTGCATTTTTACCACTTTTATTTAATATAGTACTGGAAGTTTAGCAAGAGCAATTAGGCAAGAAAGAGAAATAATGGTTATCATGCTGTAAAATAAGCTGAACTATTCCAGTTTGCCTGTGACATAATTTTATTTACATGGGAAACATAAATGTTACTGCCAAAAGCTGTTAAAAACCAATAAATAAATACAATAAAGTTGCTGGTTACAAAATCAACATACAGAAAGGATAACATTTTATAATCATTAATAAGCTTGCTGAAAAAGAATTAAGCAAGCAGTCCCATTAATAACATAAGAATTAAAATATTTGATTTCTATTTTTAACCAAGCAAGAGAAAGACCTCTACAACAAAAAATTTTTAACAATTATGAGACAAATTATATAGGAAACAGAAATGAAAATGTTCCTTATCTGTAGATCTGAATAGTTAATATTGCTCCAATGGCCATATTATTGGACGTAATCTACACAAGGATGAAATTCCTATCAAGATATGTGTGGATTTCTTATGCAATCACATTATCCTCAGAATAACCAAAACAAACCAAAGTAGAAAAATAAAGCTGAAGGCATTATAGTGTCTATTCTTGGAACACATTACAAAGCCATAATAAACAGAAACCAGAACACAGTACTGACATAAAAATAGATACATAGGCCAAGAGAACTAATTGTGTTTTGACAAAGGCACCAAGAACATACAGTAGAAAAGGGACAATCTCTTTGATAAATGGTAGTGGAAAAATAGGATGCATGTATTCAGAAGAAGGAACCTGGATTATTTCCTCTCATTATATGCACATATCAAATGTATCAAAGACCTAAATATAAAAACCTAAAAGTATAACACAACTACCACAAAATATATGGAAAGACTTCAAGACATTGGTATGAGTAGTATTTCTTAGACTGGTCCCTCAAAGGTAGAGGCAATAAAAGTAAAAATAGCAAAATGAGGTCATGTCAAACTAAGAAGCTTCTGTGTACAAAAGGAAATAATGAGCAGAACTAAGAGACAACCTACAGAATGGGAGAAAAACTTGTTAAGTATATTTCTGTCAAGGAATTAATATCCAGAATACATAGCAAAGTAAAAAAAGTGAGAAACAGCCACTTACAAAGAAAAAAGAAAAACAAATGAGCAAAGTGTATATATCTTCTTTAGACTTCTATTCAAGTCCTTTCTCTATTTTGTCTTTTGTGATATATATATGAGATATACATGATATAGATATATGTATCACTCTCACACATATGCATGTATGAGACACATATGATGTATATATGCATGATATATATGTATGAGAGTGATGTGTATATATATATGTATATATGGATATCACAAAAGAACAAAATGGTCATTTGTTAAAAGATGACATCCACATGGTCGACAAGAACATGAAAAACTGCTCAATTTTATTAATCATGGAAATGTAAATCAAAGCCATGAGATAACATCTCACCCAACTTAGAATGGCCATCATCAAAAATACAAAATATCACAAATGTTGGTGAAGAAGCATGAAAAGGGGAACTTTTATACACTACTTGCATGAATGCAAATTAGAATGCTGCCATTGTAGAAAACAGTTTGGAGATTCTTCAAACTGAAAAATAAAACTATCAGATGATCCTGGAATTCTACTCCTGGGTGTAAGTCCAAAGGAGATTAAATCATTATTCCAAAAGATACTTGCACTCTCATGTTTATAGGAGCACTTTTTACAATAGTTAAAATGTAGAATCAATCTAAATGCCCACTGGTGGATTGGTGGATGAAGAAAGATGGTATACGTATATGCTCCATAGAATATTATTCAGCTATAAAGAGAATAAAACTCTGATATTTGCAGCAACATGAATGGAACTGAAGGATAATGTATTAATTGAAGTGAGTTAGACATGCAAAGGCAAGTGCTAGACAGGCTTATTCATTTGTGAAAACTACTAAGTCAATCTTGTGGTAGAATGGAATGTAATAGAGGCCCCAGAGACTGAGGAAGGCAGGGGGCGGTAGGACAGAGAGAAGTTCAGTAAGGAACCTCAAAAAGCAGAGAAGAGGAAACTCTCAGGTTTTTCTAAATAGGGTATAACTATTGATTAAAACAATCTATATATATATTATAAAATGACTAGAAAAAAGAGTATGAAATTTCCAAGATAAAAAAATGATTGCTTGAAGAGGTAGAAATGCTTATTATGATTTTGTTATTGCACTTTGTATGTGTATATTAAAGTATCACAATGTATCTTATAAATATGTACAAATATCATTTTCAATAAAAATTGTGTAAAATTCATACATGACTTAAAATAACAATATTGTTTTATATCTATAAATTATACTTCATGTAATCACAAAAGGAATTACAAATGCTATTTATTTTGATTGCATGCTGTATTTTATTATTTATAATTTTTCCCACAGTAATTTTTGTACTGTACTTGCTGTGTAATTTATTATGGAATATTAGTCACAAATTAAATATTATCGCAAGAAAAAATGTGTTAAATTTACTTCTGAGATTCCTTATACAACATACTAAGGAAAGTAATAAGTCTCACTGTAGATGTTAGTACTTTATCTTATTTATAATTTCCATGTGCTGTTACCTTTGTTCTTCATACTTTGTCTGTGTTCAAGTGTTTAATCTGTATCTAGGTTTCCAAGACCCTCAACAAAGTATTTTCCTTAATGCTATTTTAATTTTGAGCAAGAAAAATACAATTTATTCTTGCTAAAATGTCAGGAAATAGATTATATATATATGAAAATTGGGGCTCAGATGTTAAAGAAATTGTCCAGGATAATTGTAATATAATACCATAGACTGAGTGATTTAAAGGAAGAAACATTCACTTCTCAAAATTTTAGAGGCTGTGAAGTCCTATACAGAATTGTGGGCAGAGCTACTTCCTGATTTGCAGAGAACTCTCTTTTCGCTGTGTCCTAAAATAGAGGAAACGTAGAGATATCAAGCAAGTTCTTTTCTAACTCTATCCATGAGATCTAAATCCACATGACCTAATCACCTGCTAGAAGTGGCAACTCCTAACACCATCACTTTGGGGATGAGGATTCTAACATGTGAATCTGGGGGATACAAAATTCAGTTCATAACTACCACACAGGTGATAAATGGAAGATCATGTATCGAAATTTGCATGTGCAACACACTCTATTCTGTTTTTAAAAACAAGACTGATATACAATATACACTTTAATATAGAATGCTAAATAACACAAAGCATTTTTATTTTTACATGACCAGAGGTTTTGTTTGTTGCATCCATCCATCCTAGTGCCATAATCAATCTGTATTTACTGATTTAATGAACTATTTTCAGTTTTTCTTCATTCAGATTATTATTCAGTAGAGAAACACCCTGATACATTGGTCTAATATATCCCAGGAGTTGGATACATGCTAATTGCAAAAATTCATAAATATGACTAATTTGTTTTTTCTGGAGTTAGAAAACGTAAATAATATTATTCTGTTCTACACTCTGGAGGGCCCATTTTCAAAGGAATGCCAGGACATCTTAATATAGTCTTATTATAAAAAATGTTTGATGATATATGAGGTGACTTGTATTCATGACTTCTTTTTTCTAAAATGTATTCTGTTTTTATCATTAGATGCCCCTCTCAAATTCAAGAAATACTTTGTTTGGTATTCATTTTATTTTGAGATGAAAACATAAATTTGATGCCAAGGTGTAGTTACTAGAATGTATACCTAATATTGGATGACATATCAAAAACAGAATTGAGAAGTCAGTTATAAACATGTCACTTCACAAGGGCAATATAACTTTAGCAGGTCTTTAAAGAGAAAAAAAACTATAAAGAAATAAAATCATTGTTTACCTTTAAAAAGATTATATAGCAGAATTGATAATGTTTAAATTAATTCCTCTATAGTGTTGCTACCTATATTTAGCTTTATTTACTCAAAGATGTTTTCCTAACAGTTCCTGACTACTATATAGTCTATGTAAAACGAAATATCGACTTTCCCATTTTACTTGAATAGACATTGTCTGCATAGATATATTGTGAGTAGATGCTGTAAATAATAGCATAGACTATTAGGTTTTTAGGTGTAGTGATAATTCAAATAAATGGAAAGATGATTGATGAATTTCTAGTCACAGGGGTTTGGATGGGATAGGGTCACCTGGTGGAGGTGACCTTAAGATATTAGTGCATTAGCATCCAGGAATGAGTCCCATTCTCTTGGTCAATTACATTAAAAGTTGAACTTGATAGTCTATTAACATATTTGTCTTTTCTTCCTCTTGTTGCCTTATTTATTTAAAATGAATTACATTTAAATTAAAGAAACTTTTTATTAAATGTGCTTTCAGGGAATAAAGTTTTATTACCTCATGTTTATTAAACATTCTTAGGCCCTTTTTACTCAAAGTTAAGGACCCAGCATCTCCAGGATAGATGGGGGAGGGCGTACTGTCCTCAGCAGGGGCATGGGCCGAGTAGGACACAAGCATGAAATAAGAAAAGGGTCCAGGGGAACTGTTACATGGAGAAAAACCTGTTGATCTGCTTAAGGGGTCAGGGGTGGATTGCTTTGTTCTTTTACTTTATATGACATTTTTCAAAATAAAATATTCCCTATCTTTGTGCAAATGTGTTTGTCTGTGAGACACATAAAATGTCTATGCTTGCACTAAAATCGTTGTATTTCCACTGCAGTGTCTGTGTACAGGCAGTCATATATCACCCCTCACTAGAGAGGGAAGAGGAAGTTTACAGTTGGGCAGCAATTTGGGGAGGAGACTATTTGGCAAAATAACCTTTAAACTACAGAGGATATCTTACTATTTAACTATGTCCATCAATTTATATCTTAAGAGTATGAACAGTCAAAATGTATCAATGCTCTTTTGAAAATACATGATGAATAAACTGAAAATCAAGATAAATACACTAGTTTGATGAAAACAGAGATCATCGGCTAGAAAAAAATATTAGTTTGGAAAAACAAACAGTGATAATGAATCTTGCACCCATCAACAAAAAGAAATTAATAACAGCATTCTGGTTTTAATGTTTGAGCTGCTTAGATATTTTTTGCTTGCTTTTTATCCTCTTTTCACTTTGGATTAAATTCTCTAATATTTGCTCAAGTTTTTTATAAAATTTAGGATCAGCTTGTCAATTTCCACAAAACTTTTTGGGCATTTTGATTTGGATCAGTGTAAAACTGAAAAATGAGCAATGTAGAGTCTTTAAATCCATGATTCTGGTATCATGTGGTATTACAGGATTTTTTAATTCATTTCCTTTATAGATGCTGTGGATTTTCTATGCAAATAATCATGCCACCTGCAATTATTAATGCTTTTCTTCTTTGGTTTCTGTCTTTACTATTTTTAAGTCTTTTTCTTTCCTTATCTCATTTAACAATGAAGGATAGAACTGCAAAAAGGGGCATCATATACTTTACCTGATCTTCGTAAGAAATTTTCAATATTTAAATTTTAATTAATTTAGCTATCAGTCTCTTGTCAATGTCTTGTGTCAGGCTGAGGAAGTTTCCTGTATAGTTATTTTGCTGAGGGTTCTTAAGTTTACAAACAAATTTTGTTGTATGCTTTATTACCATTTGTTAAATGATCACAAATCTTTTATCTTTTTTCTCTTTTTGTAGTACAATGCAATAGTTAATTTGCCAACTTTAAACCAGTATTGTTGAGGCCATAATGGATATTTTTTTCACAAGTACGCTAAATGTTTAACATACTGACCAGTTAATTAACATCTGCTGACTAATATTGCAACTATATTTGTGAGAGATATTGGTATGTATTTTTATGTTTTCTTTAGTTTGTCATGTTTTTATTAGGACAATGCTATTCTCACAAAATTAATTTGAAAGTGTTTCTCATACTTACGGGATAAGCTTGTGGGTTAGTGGTATTTTATTCTAAAATGTTTGATAAAGGTCATCGTTGAAGCTATCAGGGCATGAAGTTAATAGTATTGTAAAGAGTTTTATACCACATTTCATTTCTTTAAGAGATATAGGGATATTTTCATTTTTTTATTTATGTCACTTTAATGCAGTGCATTTGATTGATTTTTCATTCCATCTAAATCATGGCATTTATTGGTTAATAATTAGTTATAAAATTATCTGATTGTCCTTTAATTTTTTCATAGTGTCTGTCATAATGGCCATCATTCATTCCTGAAAATGCAAAGTTGTGGTTTGTTTAGCTAAGAGCTTATCAAATTTGTTACTCTTTTATGGAACCACTTTTATCAATTTCCTCTGTTTTATCTACATTCTACTTCATTTTTTTCTATTTTGATCTTTATTAGATTATTTTTCTATGCATTTAGTTTGCTTTTCCTTTAGAAATATTGTAAAGGTATTTTATGTATCACACTAGCACTGCTGTTTATGCATCACCAAATCTTTGAAATTGTATTTTTAACATCTAATTAAAAATATTTTTGTTTGCCTTTAATTTCTTTATTGTTATATAGATTATATAAAATATGTTGCTTACTACTTTTTCTTACTAAACACCTTAGTTTTTCAGTATATTGTCTAGGTCATTTAGCTGTATATGTAAATTATTTTTCAGTTTTTAAGCACTGTATTCTTTATTTTATTCACAATGATTTTCCTGCCTCTGTGTCGCAAGTGCTGGGATTATAGGTGTGCACCACCGCGCCTGGCTGAATTAGACTTCTTTTCTGTAAAGCTTGAACAGTATCTACTCCCACTTACCTTCTTGAATTCTTGAAATGATGAAATAATGCATTTGTAATTTTTAAACTGATACATCTGTAAAATGTTACAAATAATTACCTTAAGGAAAAATTAATATACAAACAATCCATTATAAATAATATAATCTTTTCTGTTATGTAACTGACAGGGATAAAACTCATGACCTTTCACTTGCCAGGCAGGTGCTTATGCCACTGAGCTAAATCCCCCAACAAAACACTGTGTTCTTGAGAGGTATTTAATTTATGATTTAAATAATGGAGCATTCTTGAAAACAATGGGTATATTAGCACTATATTTACGTAGACTTCGATCACATATAGTACTTGATTATACCTATTTTTTTATACTTTATGAAAGCCTTAAAGGAATTGGTCATATTTATGTACAAAACCAACTGTTTAGGATAATAAAATCATAAATTCAATGTATTAATCACTGAACAGGAAGAGCAGTAGCAATAACTAATTGTAGGCACAATATTTTAAGACTCATTTTTCATGGTATTTATAGAATTTGTCCATTAAAGCCACTGGCTTGCCCTAGTTACAGTCTGTTCTGATTTATTTTTTCCTCCCTCCTTTTTTGTCTTCTCAGCTCTTATATCATTTAAATACTCAGTAATTAGTGCCATCATCAACTCTTTTTCTTCCAACATGTTGATCTAATTTAGTATGTGCAGTTCACAGCTGTGTGGTTATTGATATAATTTGGAAAAACAAGGTTGGATTTATTTTAATTCTAAGCAACTGGTAGACACTTTGGAATTTTATGTGTTTTCTTTGAATGTTAGAGCCAAAATCTTATTTTTAAAGAGCATTCACATTTTTCCTTCCAACAATATGTTTAGCATTCTAAAATTTACCTGATATGTTTCCTGAAAATCCTGCTTTTTGGGTTAAAAAGTAGCATAGAAATTCTTATTAGATTATACACATTATTTAGTAACAACATGTTTTTTCAGTTACATAACAGAGAAGATTATATTATTTATAATGGATTGTTTATATATTAATTATTCCTTAAGGTAATTATTTGCAACATTTTACAGATGTATGAATTTTAAAATTACAAATGCATTATTTGATCATTTCAAGAATTCAAGAAGGCAAGCAGGTACTATTTATGCTTTACAGAAAAGAAGTCTAATTCAGCCAGGCGTGGTGGTGCACACCTATAATCCCAGCACTTGTTAGACAGAGGCAGGAACATCATTGTGAATTTGAGGGCAGCCTGGACCACACAATAAGTTCAAGGCCACTCTAAACTGCATAGGGAGTCTCTGTCTCCAAACTAAGAAAGAAAGAAACAAACAAAATATAAAAATGTCCAATTCAAAATAATGAGTTCCTGAATGAAAATAAAGACTATTCTGATTTGTTTGCTCTTAGAAATATTTATGTTTATTAACATGAAAATAAAATGATTATTCTATATTGGTTACTTTTTATAGTACAACCAATTTTAAAAGCAGTTAAGTAACAATAGAGGGGTTACAAATATAGCTCAGTTGGCATAAGCAGCTGTCTGACAAGCACAAATTCCAGAGATCGACTCCCAGTACCAAAACAAAACAAACAAACAAAAAATAATAGAAGAAAATACCAAATAAACTGGGAATTCAGAAATCCTCAAATTTTTACTCTAATAAATATTTAAATCTCTCTCAGGCTTTTTCCCCTACTCACTTCAATAAATAAGGAAACGTGTCAGCCACATTGGTCACATATAATATTTTATGCCACATTGATTTACTGATAGAAAATCATATTTAGACATCACTTAAATTTTGCTGTGACAAAAAATTGAAAGCATAGAATAAAAATAAACCCAATAAAGATTTTATGCAGAATTCTGAAGTGTGTATTTATCCTAGTCTCTTTAAAGGTTAATTATGAAAAATAAGGAAAAAATATATGTAGGAAGTAGAAATGATGATAAGAAAAAAGAATAATTAAAACTACTGTAGTACAAACCCCTTAAATGTTCTTGGCATATTATTGCAGTAATAGCAATAAACTGAACAATAATAAAAATTAAATCTTCAATTAATTCTGGTAAAACCCAATATACATTTACAAGTTTATTTTATAGATAATGACAAAGATAAATTATTGAAGATAAGTAATGTGCTTAATGTCATTGGTAAGTGATTAAATCAGGATTTAAAACAAATTCTTTCTGCCTCCAATGTCCATATTTCCACTACAAGGTACAGAACAGAGAGGAGGAGGAATAGGTTTGAAAGGAAGACAGATAAAGGATAAAATTAAACACCATTTTAGTGCTGACCAATTTACATATAGTATTTCATTGCTCATTGATATTCATGACTTAGAAATCATCAGTTTCCTTTATTTTTTACAAAGTAGAAAACAGATTACTTTTGAACTGACATTTGTTTTGAACTCATATAATATTCTGAGAATCACAGAAAAACATCAATGGCTATAGAGAAATTTTGTGCACAACTCTGAGAATTGTATAGCCCTGTCTTTTGTAAAATAGTTGGCAAAAGAAGGACTAGTACTTCTACTCCTATACTTTAAGCCTTTTTCTCCTAGATTCACAACCTGTATACCAAATATTAAAACTGTCTGAAATGACTGACGTATCACTAGAGCAATAAGCATTCTGCAAATCACACATCATCTGTTACCTTTTCCCATTCCCATTGTGCTTTCTCTATCTAGATGATATTATTTATCCTTTACTAAACAATGTGAGCTCCAGATCGATTTCATGTCTATATATCTTAGTACCTTCTATTCAGAAGGCTAAATCACATAAGATTATGTAATTTATGAAGCCAGGTGTCTCACTTCCTATAAAAATATTATTCTTCCCTTAAAACGAAGGAAAACTAGTCAAATTGTACAATCACTAGTCTTTAAAGTTACAACAATAATAGCAAGAGCTAGCATTTATAAATTATTTACTATTGTGCCAGACACTGTTCTGTGTTTGAAGAATTTAACTCACCTAATAATATCCACGTATTACAGCGATCAGATAAGAAAACTGCGGTTAATTGAGTTTAAGTAACTTGTACCAGAATATACTTTTAGGTAATAAATAATCTAAATTAAACAGGAAATTACTCACAAGAGAATATGCTTTTTTCTACCTCTATGCCAAACTGACTTATTACAGTATTTGAAATATATAAAATTGACATGGAAAGGTTCATTCTGATGCTAGGAGCACAGAAAGGGGTAGGATATCTCTTTTGAACTCAGTGTATTAACTGGAGGATCAGAGGAAAAAATCATTCCTATAGAGAATGTACCACGTGATTTTAGACCAGTCACTTAACATCTCTTCACACGTTACATAATCATCAGTATCCTATATTGTGTGAAGAATTTGCTAACCTCAGCAGTAGTATTGCACTAAAATTTGGTGAAGAAATATATTAAATTTGTAATTCTCTTAAAATCAGCCAACATACTGACATATCACAGTTTTAATCCAACTGCCTTTCCAGGCAAAAGGCGATTAAATTCAGCACATAAAATATTGTGGAAAAGTCATCTGATCTGAAGCTCTCCTGCAAAGTTGTGTGTTTCTTTAGGATGTTTACTTCTTGAGTGTTGGATATATATCTGCCTTATTTATCACGATCTGCTAATCTCTACAACAGTGCAGGGAGAAAAGAATTTTGGATTAATATTTCTCACTGTTTTTGAAAAGCTAACTATGTATTGAATTGCCTATCCATTATGATGGAAATAAATTCACACATGTTCTTGCTTCTGGTATCACAAACAAATGAATCAAAAATCAAATAGTGAATAGAAAGAAAACAATAGCATTTCAACCTTCTGAAAACCTATTCATCTTGAAAAGTCTATAGTTAGTGAGAGAGCCCAGAAAATCCTGGAAACTGTTCATACAGGTGTCACAACTGGATGAGATAAGTAGTGTTCATCTATTACATTGTGGGAATAACTTCATCAGTAATTTTCTAGTCTCCACACTTAAAATTTTTTCCAAAAGCATATGGAAACAATTGTCAAGTGTGAAAACCCTCAGTTGTCTCCTACCCACTATTTCCTCTTTTCTCATCCTTTTAGTGACAGCTGGCACTGAAACAGGCTTATTAAAAAGTCCATTAAAGAATGAAGTCATATCCACATTCTGGGTTGTTTCATACAAACATTTAGATATATTAATATCTCTTCATGTTTGCATAGCTTACTGAACTAATCTCACAGACATTGCTGTAGAGATAAGAAAAGCAACACACTATGTTCCCAAGTCTTTAAAAAATTGCGAGAAACTACTATGTGCTGGGTTGCCTTTGAAAAAAATGACTAATTAAACATCAGTCAGAGAAGCTACTAATCTCAGGAGCCAATGTGCTTGGTGCATGCTGTGCTGAGTATTCGGAAGGAGACAATGTCCATATGGGAACACAGGTTTTTTTACACTGTTGATCGTGATCCTGGGGACAAGTACATGGGAGGCACAGAGCTGCACATGCTTTATTTGAAATAAATGAGGTGACACCCCACACACCCCATAAACTGGAGCACCACCAGACTGGCATTGGTTCATCCAAACAGAGGCTCAGGTGAACTAGAGAACATCAGAGAGAAGGGAACAATTTTGCTCATTTCTCTGTACATCGGAACATACCCAAAACATGCAGGTTGAAAACAAAAGATTAAATTTTTATTTGGAAATAGACATGATGGACATTGACTGTTTCAAAACAATATAATTTATATTAATAATTTTACTGGTGTAATTTGTTCTATATACTACTAGTAACAATAAATATGAGCTACTAAGTCCACAGATTAAGACTATCTCTTCATGCTTGCATATGTTACACCAAAAGATAAACCGGTGATTTACTTTTTATATTCCTTTTACTTATAGAAAGACACTTTATTCTATTATGATATTATGCCACAGACTACCTTACTCCCAAATTTTCTTTTCCTCATCACACATGCAAACACGTGCACACACACACACACGCACACATACACATGCACTATAATTCATGGTGCTTTGGTTTATTGGAGCTTTGAAAAAACAGATGAAACATCAATTTCAAATTTAATTGTTTTGGCCTATTAGCTGGCAAAAATTATATTGTTCACAACTTTCTATCCGGAAATTAAATTTAATCATTAGGCATTGAAAGGAAGAATTCAATAGCTTTAGTTTTTAAATAAGTTGCATTTTGCACAGGAAAATGCATTCCAGTGATACCAATACAAGTCTACTTAGTGTCTTCCAAACATTTTAAAATAAGGTGATGGCAGTATGTTCCATGGCAAGCTTTATTTTGAATATGCACAACCACAGAAGTATTTTAAAGGAATGCCATTTTTACTTTTTCCTCAAATATAATTTGTAACATTTGTATTGTCTTTTACAACCAGGACTCAGCTGTTCAGGTAATGATTCTTATTTTGAATAGGCCACTGCAAGTTCCACTTGTGAAATACTTACAAATGTGATTTTCATGTAGTTAAGCAGTAGAACAAATAGAACTAGATAGGCTTTTCCATTTAGAAAATCTGCAGCCCAAAGGCCTTACTTTTTAGCATATCATTTAGAGTTTGTTTCCTCTTTTGTGTATTTGCAAGTAGAATACTTTACTTAAATTTGTTCCACTGGAAAAAGTCACAAAGGACCAGAGCTGCCTTAAGGAATTTAGGAAGAAGCAATGCATGTGCTGTTCAGTTTAAACTAAGCCTTTGAATATAGCTGAATATTCTGCAATACAAGATGTATGAAAAGATCAGAGAATGAATTTTCATAAAGTTTGCATTTGTCAAAACAGACCTATACCTAGTCTATTATTTCATTTGCTCCCTGAACCAGTCCTGAAAAGCATACAGATTTATCAATTTTACAGCATAAATTTGAGCCTTTGATCATTACATACCTTCTCCAAGGTCAAATGGTTATAAAATCATAGCTGGAATTCTGACAGTTGCAGAATATTTTCTATCAAGTCATAGCTACCCGTTCATGTAAATTGCTAACATATCCTTATGTATTAGGCCTACTAAATTACAGTTGCTTAAAGTACTTCTGAAGTAAAAAGAGAAGATAGAATCTTCTTTTATTAGAGTGTAAATGCAAATGTCTTTTCCGAATCATATACCACCAACAGGAAGCCTGAAGAAATTAATAATTATGCCAGCTATCAATCTTTTCATGCATAAAATTCAGAATTTGTTACTCTGCCCACAGATGAAATGTCATTTTATAAAAAGCTAATAATGTGCACCCACAAGTTTGCCTGTCAACACCACTGAGCCAATAGCAATCTTCAGAAGTTAAAAGTGAATGTAATATTAAAATTATTGAACATGGCATGAAACTACAATTTATTCAAATTGTGTTAAATATCAATAGAATTTAGTTTTATAAAGAACCAAAGGCTTTTGGATTCACAAAATTATGAATAATTTGAGTAATGTTAGAGTTCAGCTTGACATCTCTAATTACATAGGTAAGGACTCTGAGGGCCAGAGAGAAAGTAAATTGCTCCTGCCTGGGTAGAGATGAAGCTGATACACAAATTTTGCTTCCACTTTCAGCCAGTATTTCCTTTTGATTTTCACTGTGTGCCTGCAGCTGAATGGTGATATTTATTTACTTACTTACTTACTTACTTATTTAAAACTATTCTAACTCATTCCAGAAAAAAACTAAGGAGCTTCTAAATAGAATTTGATTTTAAGAACATTTTTATTAGTATACATTTGTGACACATAGTGATTCCATTCAGTTTAAGAGGCTGATATTTCTATATATTGAATCTTGATCATTTAATCTAAAAGTACGATTAAATGTACTTTGGATCCTGGTTGTCTTCCAAAGTCCCATGTTTAGAAAACTTGGTCCCCAGTCTTTGTTGCTATGGGGAAGTGGTGCAATGTTAAGGGGGTAAAAAATAGTGTATCTTACTTTCTGATCACTGGAACACAATACCAAAGCCCACACTTAAAAGAGGAAAGGTTTACTTTGGCTAGCAGCTTGTAGAGGCTTCAGTCCTTAGTGTGCTGGCTCCAAGACAGAGCAGCATGGCAAAGGGGCATGGTAGAGTAGGCTTGCTTATGGCATAGTAGACAGGAAGGAGAGAAAGAAAGAGAAAGAGAGAGAGAGAGACAGAGATAGAGACAGAGAATTGATTGAGAGAGAGATTAAGGGAGGAATAAGATTGGAAAAGAACCTTCCAGGGCACACCCTCAGTTACCCACCTCCTCAGACTAGGTTTCATGTGTCAAATGACATTTAGCCATATGTGCAATAGTGACTGATGAGGATTATACCATGAGGGTGTGATGAACACCCAAAACTCCATTTATGAGCATATGAGGCTTTGGGGGGACATCTAGTCATAAACCATAACATAATGGAAGAAAGTTAAATTATTAGGCCTATGCCATTAATGTGGATACCGCGTACTGGTCTTTATCTTTCTACTTCTCTTTGTTTCGTGGCCTCCAAGAGATAAACAGGTCTTCTTCTTCAGATGTACTGTGTTGACACAAACCCACAGAAGCAGTGGGAATAGACTACAGATTGTGAGCCAAAATAAAGCTTTTTTCTTTATAAACTGATTTGCATCAGTTATCTGTGGTAGCCACGAAAGAGCTAACTGGATGAGACAGCAAAACATTCGGTTTGTCTCAATTTTACAGCAAAAATACAAGAACTAATTTTTTAATTTTAAAATGAAAAAAGAATCAAAACAATGATAAAAATTTCAAAACAACATAATTGGAGATTAGCAATGATCAATATACTGCATATTGTTACCTTCAAAGTAGTCACTCAGATCACAAGTTATAGAGATGAAAAAATGATCAATGAAAGCACACACTGTTCTTTTGAATGAACTAATAGAGATTAATAGTATAATTATGTATTAGTGGTATAACTTTCTATTATTAGCACAATTAGTAGTATAATTATCTATCATAAATAAAAAATATATGTATAAAGTGTTTTCCATTCTTTCTTTTCCTCCTTCCCCCATACCATTTGTTTGTGAATGCAAAAGAGGAAGACACTGCTCAAAAGCCAAGAACTGTAGTTTGATCCAGTTTGCAATTAACTGTATCCATAATTGCAAGAGAACTTTTTTCTGGAGAAACATGCTTATCTTTGAAGGTGATGGTATTCAGGAGTTCTGATTCATTCTAGATCCCACATGGGATATATTTGCAAGCATCGCTCAGCAATACTGAATTCAGCAATATACTAACATTGGTATTTTGAAGTCAGGCACCATGGAAGAATTTATGTCATGGGAATCATTGCATGCTACAAAGGAGAGACTTCTGCCTTTGCAAGAGCAGGTTATAGTACATTCACTAGCAAATCTCTGATTAAGATGTTTTTTTCAAGATACATACAGACACTCACATTAGGCCTATTTTATAATATAATATCCTCTACACATGATACATCTTAGGTACAGTTCATTCAAAAAAGTGATGTGGCACTACAGTATAGTGTAAGAAAGCAATCAAAATATAGATGGTAGATTATGTAGAAGTAATATATTGCACGTCACTCCCTTAAATACTCCTCTAAGAGGAGATTAATCAATATTATATAGCAATTAGCTGATGATAACAATATCCGACAATAGTATCGAATTGGGGCGGTTGTTAAATTTTGAACCATATGCTTCAAAAAATAATAAATCCGAGAAAATGGAGGTATCTTAAAAGTGTATGTAGTAAAAGACTTTTTTTGCCACTTATTCTTTTCTGGGTTATTTTCACTCCTTCAAATTGAATATCGAAGTCCCTGCACTCAAAGAAGAAAAAGCTGGAGGCGGAAAGGTGTTACCTAAACCTAGAAAATAAGGAAATGTGTGGTCCCTTATTTTCATTCAACATCTCTTTTGACTTAAATTGTGTTGGTCTCAATATAGATGGTTAAATTAAACATTTCTAGTAGAGAGAATCATGAGGTACCTTCTTGTATGTTATTAATTCTTTTGTCTATTTATGTCAGATACTGAGTCTATTGCCAAAATACATTGTATGTTATACATATACATATTATGGATGATATATATGTACATTGTATGTATGATACATACATGTCATACATACAATATATATACAGATAGAGAGTTCACCAAAAAATATACAACAGAGAAAGAAAACCTTGTGTAAATATTTAATACTAAATATATTGAGATTAATACGGATTACCTTTGGCCTCTACAATTTCATGAGGTCCCCAAAGTGGTGATTATTAGCTTCCAGGCATTTATAAGTATGGTGAATTGCTAAAATGTGTATACATGTTATTGGTGGACTCTGTGTGTGAGTGTGTTTGTGTGTGTATGTAATATATATGATAGTCTCATATATATTTGAAAACAATAAAATTTAAATATTGTTAAGCTTTGGTTCCTGCCCCAAAATTTCTGACTTTTACCTCTGAATTCCGTAGGAGGGATTCAAACTATTTCTTCACTCCCTTTGCATTTTCAACATGCACACAGGTCATGCATGAAATGTAACTTATAAAAGTAAATGCCACTTTATGCTTCAAAGGTCATTATCCCCAAAGTGAAAAATAGGGAAGAATGGCAGAAAATATTTGAAAATCATGTATCTTTTTAAAAATTTTATTTTATTTTAAAGAGTATATAACAGAATAAAACCAATCAAAACAAACAGGTGAAAGAGATACAGGACTTCAAAATATTACAAGATCAACAGTAGTTAACATAATGCCTTTTGATGTCTTCATAATAGCTGCAGATAACTTCAGGCATAGTAAAAGTCAAACAGAACAGAATAGAATAGAAGCAATAAAAACAAAACAATGATTGCAATAAGGGACTTCAAAAAAAGCCAATAGTAAATCCAAAATTGCTACCATAATATATCTTGCTATCCTTGAAATAGCTTCTCCTGCCATGGGATTTAACATAATCCAACAAAGCAAAAGAGAACAAAACAAAAACTCAACAAAACAGTGGAAATGATATAGGATCTCAAAACAAGATCATAAAGAATCAACAATGGCTGCAATCCTCAGAAGGAGTTTCCCCCTAGATGACACACTGTCTACCGATAGCCTCTGAACCTATGATCAGACAACTGGCCCTAGACCTCAATGTTAGTGAAACATCAAAGCACCTCAGGCATCCAGTTGCATTTCACCTTGTTAGTTATCATTGCAGCCTATGTTTCTCCAGATAAACTGGTCACTTGTACGGTGGGGGGATTGGTACTTCTTGTTTGCCAGACCGCCTGCTGGAAGGGGGTAGGGTCTGGCTGTTCCCAGTCCAGCCATTTCCCATGCATGGTGCTGGTCCCCAGACTGGGCTTGTTTGCTGCTGCAGCCACTGTTCTCTCTAACCCTGGTCTGTGAATAGTGCTGACTCATGGGGAGAGGCTTGGGTCTAGCTGTTCCCAGTTCACCAGAGCCCAAGCATGGCACTGAAAATCATGTCTCATAAAGGAGTTGTACCTAGAATATATAAATTACACATCCCATAATAAAAGCCCAAATCAAATGCAAAAATTGTTTAAGGATCTGCACACACATATATTCAAAGAAGACATACAAATTGTCGATAGCCATATGAAAAGATGCAGAACAAAATTAGCTATCAGAGAAATACAAACCAAAATCACAATAAGATACTGCTTTATACATATTAGAGTGACTATGATCAAAAAGAGATATGATAACAAGTGTTGAAATAGTATGGAGAACTGAAACTCACATATCATGTGGTGGGAATGTAAAATAATATAATCACTTTGAAAGATAGCCTTACAATTCTTAGAAAAGTTAACATAGAGTTACTTATAACTGAGCAATCCCAATTCTAGGTGTACTCTACATTCTCATTTGGAATGATCATACATATTCATACAAAAACTTGTACGTGAACATTAATACAGCATTATTTATAAGAGCTCAAAGGAAAAACAAGGGCCGGGAGTTTGGCTCAGTGCCTTAAGCGCCTGCCCTGGCAGGCGCGAGGTTGTGAGTTCAATCCCGGGTGCCGCAAAAAAAAAAAAAAAAAAGGAAAAACAATCCAGATATCAACTGAACAACTTAAAAATATAGTATATCTATGTGATGGGATATTACTCATCCATAAAAATAAATGAACTAATGATGCCTGTTGAACCTGGAGATGACAAACACAAAATATCACGTGCATGGTCACATTTCTATGGACTATTCAGAATTGGAAAGTTTAAGCAGGAAGTAGGTTCATAATTGTTCAGGATTGGGAAGAAAGGTTAGCTTTTAAGTGAAAAGTCACAGCTTCTGAGTATGAAGTTTCTTTGGGGAGCAATACAAATGTGCTTACATTGATTTTAATGATGGTTGCACAACTCTGTGAATATGCAAAAAAAAAAGGTGACTGTAAGAAAGCTATTGAACAGTACTCTTTAAATATGTGAGTTGTGTGGTTTGTAAATATCATGTGTGTGTGTGTGTGTGTGTGTGTGTGTGTGTGTGTGTGTAAGGAAAAGATACCAATCATCCAAGGAGCCGATCTTTATTATAATGTCTATCCAACTCAGTCCACATCAATGAGTCAAACCAGTATCTCTAAATAGATTAGGCACCATGACTCAGAAACTTCACTTATCTGAGACGTAGAGGATTTGGGCCTTTGTTCTTTGGTGCTCACTATTTTTTTAAGTTAGATTTTATTGGTACATTGTGGATACATATAATGATCACATTCATCACAGACAATTTGGACCTGTACATGATATAACTTGCTTCCCCTCATTGCCCTACCCTCTCTTCAATCCCTCTTCCCCTCCCCATTTACAAAGCTTCATTTCTACTTCTTTTCATTCTTTTTACTTTATTTTTTTCCTTTCTTCCTCCCTTATTCTTTGTTCTCCAACCCATTTAACCATTTTCCTCCAATTTCACAATACCTATTATACATTTTGGTCTTTATTTACATTTGCCATTTCTCATACCAGAGAAACAATATGACATTTACACATGTATGTCTGATTTATTTCACTTAAAAGTATAGATTCAAGGTGCATCCACTTTCCTAGAAATGTCTCGAGTAGAGTAGTACTCCACTGTAAATTAAAAAAAAGTCTTTATCCATTCACCAGTTGATGGGCATTTGAGTTGTTTCCAACATTCAGCTATTACAAACTGTGCCACTATAAACATAGGCACGTGTATATCACTGTGGTATACTTTTAATTCTTTTGGGAACATACTCAGGAAGGGAATGGCTGGGTCTAATGGAACCTCTAGTCCTAGTTTTTTTGAGAAATCTCTGCACTGATTTCCATAGTGGCTGCACAAGTCTACACTCCCACCAACAGTGAAGAAGGGTTCTTTTTTTTCCACATTTTTTTCTGGGATGAGTTGGAATCTCAGTGTTGTTTTAGTTTGCATCTGTCAAATGACCAGTGATGTTGAACATTTTTTCGTGTATTTATTTGTATTTCTCTATCTAGGAAGTGTGCATTAATCTTAGATGCCCATTTTTTTAATTGGGTCTTTAAATTTGGGAAGTCTGGTTTTTTGAGTTCTTTATATATTCTTGATAGTAATCCTTTGTCTTAAGAACAGCTGGCAAACATTAGTTTTCTACACTGTTGTCTCTTCTATGTTGGTGGTTTCTCTTACTGTACAAAAACTCTTTAATAAGGTGAAACCCCAATTGTTGACTCCTTGTGATAATTTCTGTGATTTGGGTTTTATTCATAAAGTGTCTTCAATTTACCTATTTTGTTTTCCAGAAGATTTAATATTTTTATTTTAATATTTAGATTTTTCATTCATTTTGACTTTAGTGCATTGTGAATAATAGGGGTCCAATTTTAATCTTTTGCCATGTGCAAAGCCAGCTTTCCCAGCACCATTTACTAAAGAGGTATCTTTCTTCCAGTGAATGTGTTTGCAACCTGGTGCTTACTATTTTTATTGCCTTTATATTTGCCTTTGGAAATAATTTCATTTCTCTATTCCTCAGTCAATCCATATAGACAAAGTAACAGATCAGCTATGCAGTTGCTAAGGTTCCTTCAAGAATTGCATTATCGTATATAGGAGGTGAGTTTTGATCAGAGTTAAATAATAGATATTTCCAGTGCTCAAGTGACAGATCTATTATATAAGAACTAATATGAAACCAATATAGGAACCTCAGCCTGATTTAATTTAAATGCTGGTATTTGTAGAATTGGAAGTGGCTGAGTCAAAATCTCTTTAACTGGTCTCCTGCTTTTTTTTAAAAAAAAATCTTTCTGTATGAATCCCCAGAAATTGCTTGGATATTCATACTTATTCACTAATTATGCATCAGTTTTGTGTGAATCAAAACTTCCAGATCACAAAAAATTTATATACAGTCTGGCACTATTTTCAACCCTTAGTTAGTGCTTCAGATTATTTAACATTTATATTAGTTTTGAAACAACTGAGAAAATTAACAATGCATTGTTATGGTTTGTGTCTGGATTTTCACCCAAAGCCTTATGAGGGGCAGGTCTTTTGAAGGCAGCTGAATGTAGAGTTTGCGATTGGTTCATTGTCTAGTGATGGGATTGGCGGTGTAAGTGCTGTTCCCACCCTGGGGCCAGTAACCTGTATACTATATAAAGGAGGAAAAGAGGCTTGCTCCTTTCTTTTGCCTCTTTTTCTCTTGTTGCTTTTGGCACTTGCCACTTCCATAAGCTGTTGACCTTCTGCCATGCCACCTTGCCTTGGAACCAGCTGATTATAGACTAAAACCTTCATAAACTGTGAGCTAAACAAATGCTTTCTTCCCTAATTTTGAGTGTCCCAGCAAAGAGAGAAGAATAACCAACACGCATGTCATGTATTCATGAAGAACTTCTAAACTGTTAAATAATAGCTCGTTGTACAAATATATTTATGATTATAAGCAGACACTCTGAGAATTGTCTACTTCAACTTAGCACTATTGCATCTTTCACATAAATGGTGTATTTATAAATGTTTTGTTGGACCTTTTGCTATCCTTAGTCACAAATGTTTGTCTTCCTCAATAAAGTATGAGTTCTTAAAAAGCAGACTGTATATTTTAACTTTCTTTAGAGCACAGCATTACACTATTAAATTCATTTACATTTAACATAAATCTAATGAGACATTCCTGTTTTCTAAGTACTTTGATATATATTGGTTGTATAATTGATTAAAAGGTAAACATTCATTTATCTCACTGAAATTCCCAGTCTAGGGTACAGTTGTTGAGGGCTTACTTAATTTATCAGAAAATGGCATTTAAATTTACCCAAAATAAAGATAACATAATTGATATATGTAGCAAAGTGTTAAAGGCTATTGTATAGATAACCAAAAATAATTTTATTTGTAGAAATAAAAGAGCTTGCGATACGAACATCTTCAAACTGACTTGGTATTTGAAGTAAAGGACAATGTCTATGAAGTCAGAAGAAATGGGTAATTTTTGTCACTGTATACCTGTGTGATGTTGAGCAAATGAAAACCTCAGATTCATTATGCATGTAATGAGAAAATTAGATGAATCCCAGTTATTCAATGTACCTGGAAAATTCTGATGAATTAATGTAAATGTTTCTAAAAATATCCCTTTCAGTTTCACAAAATTAACCCTCCTTATTTCCCTAGTCCATTAGTTGTATTGACTAAAAAAGCCTTTTCAACCAATTTAGACCTCTGCTTAAGGAAAAAAGCTAGATGGAAATTGCTTATTAAATTATAAAGAGACTACAGAACTCTATGACAGGTGGCATTTTCCCTCCAGAAAAATGAGAAGCAGTTCATTCTCTCCTTTTTAAAGTAAGGTGGCATGCCACAGCTGAAAAGCTAACTCTCGAGCTTTCGAAATCTCTTCAATTTGCAAGCTCCCTACAAAGAAATACAGCAGCCTTCCCCAGGAGATAGAGCAGCAGGAGCATCTATTCTCCAACACAGAGTGGGAAAAATAAATGTGCATGTGATGGTGTACATAGACTGACATTTTTTGTGCTGCTGCATGTATTCTGGTGCTATAAAGAGATTCTATAATTTCAAATGATGGAAAGAAGAAGGAAGACATGTATATTTTAAAGGGATCTTCAAATTTAACCCAAAATTACACTTTCATTTGTAGGTTAAGTGTTACACAAAGCTGTTTAAATTTATTCTATCACCATGCACATTCATATAATGCATAGCAAATATTTTCATGCTTAAATTTTCCAATATAAAGCTAATGCATAAAGAAATGTCAACCTGAAGTTGCTCTCTGCAGCCTGAGTTCAGATTCTTTTCTGTCTCATTAATGCCTCCAGAATAAGGAAGAAGAGAGATAAAAGATAACTTATTCAAGATATTCTATAATTACTGTAAAATATAAAACCTGCAATGCCACAAAGAAAAATATTTTTAAAAGCAACCTAGTTTTAAACAGAGGAGGTAACATATACAGTGCAAATAAGCCTCACCTCCTTACTACTTTAGCCACTAATGGAGGACTTACAGAAATTTTCTGGGAAACTCCTGAAAGCAACATCCCAGAATTTCAGTTTATATCATTGTCTGGAGATTCAGAACAAGCTCCACATGCCTACAAACCCCAGCTTAATAGCAATCTGTTGGGATTTGCTGCTTCGATAATTTTCTTGAGTTAACCAATTAATCTTAAACCTCTCACTCCATCTCTCCTTCCCTCCCTCTCTAAGTTGCCCATAAAAACAATGTGATATATTACAAAATGCTGTAATAAAAACACTAAAATTGTATTATGTATTTTTTTTACTATTTTATTCACCTCTAAGTATATGTGATATTATAGATAATCAAATGAGCTCTTTTGAATTTCTTCTTCTCCCCTCAAAATAGAAACATATTTTGCAGGTCTTCTTCAGGGCACTGTGCAATAATGTGTGATAGTCCCAAGGGTGAATGAAACTTGAATCAATCAATCTATGCTTTGGAAGATAAAGACAACAATTAATGTTTTCAAGAGACAAATATAAAAATTATTAATATATGTAAAATCAGGCATCATGTACCACTGTAGCTGATGATAGACCTCATATATGGTAGTAGTTTCATAAGATTATGACAGCTAAAAAATTCCTACTGCCTAATGATGTCATAATCTCAGAGTGCTTCATGTCACTCACATGCTATGGTGAGACTTGTGTAATCACACCTACTCCACTGCCAATCTTATAAAATATAGCACATTCATTTTTGTATACTACATAGTATTTATTAATAATAATATGTTGACAATAATGACATACTAATAATAATATGTTAATAATAGTAAACAATGATAACATAATAACAGCATGCTAATAATAACATGACTATGTTGCTGGCTTAGGTATTTAGTATAGTACCTTTAATTCCTGTTTCAGAGTATATTCCTACTTATAAAAAGCTTTCAGAAACACAGTAGCAGCCTCCCTTATCTTGTGTAAACCAGTACTTAAAAGGATCAACAAGACACTAAACATTTGTCCTACACCATTTAGGTTTATAAAAGTATGTTTAATGATAGCAGCCCAATGACAAAATCATCCAACAACACATTTATCAGTATGCATCATTAAAAGACATATTTTTGTTAGACTTTTTCTTTGAAGGACTATATTTTCTTTAAAGACCATGTCTATTACAATACTGATAAGGTACATATAGAGCTTAATAAATGTAATCAAATGAATTTCATTTAATTTTATTGTGATGATTCAAGTTTTATAGTACATTAGTAATAGTCATTAATATTAATCTTCTGTATATTTAAAAATTCACTGAGATTTAATTAAATATATATCTTAGGTCATATACTAAGGAACATTTCTGTATCACTATATAATATTGTGCCTTTTCTTTGTATTTCTGCTAAAGAATGTTTTCAAACCACAAAGGACTAAGATGTTTAAACAGTTATATTAAAAATAAATATTTTGAGTATTAGATTTTCTTAATATTTTAGAACCTAAAATAGATACATGACAGACAGTAGAAAGTAATCTATGTGAATAATCATCTTTGAAGGAAAGCAGCATAGAAAGTTGAGATCACATACATTCTAGATTTCCCCCAAGATCATTTTCAATTGTTAACTCACTACGTAGAACCCGAGATGAGCATCAGTCTCACTAGGCAAAGGAGACCTATGAGTTTTAGGGAGACAGAGCAGTTGGACTAGAGGGTGTGTTTTCCATAAGGGGGGATTTAGAGATGAGGCCACAAAATTGTTACCAGAATTCTTAGGTCCTTGGTTAGCTTCTAGGACTTGTAGGTACAAGGAAAGACCCAGGAAAATATAATATAGAAAAACTCTAACAAGAGCTTGGAGACCCTGTCAGAAATCACAGAGGTTAACATCTATTAGGATTATGTAACACATTATTGATCCCAGCTACATAGGATAAAATTTGATGAACTGGAAATTAGAAATTGGAATTTAAGTGTACCATGTCATAACAGTAAGAGACAGTTACTTGAAATAAGGGTCATGTCCTTACTAGAAGTGAGGTCAAAACTATAAGTAAGATTTAAAAGGGTTGAAATTAAACCTTGGAAAGATTAAAAAGATGTGCCTGCTTTTAACTACTTTTCAGAACAAGACTATATTTGGAGAAAGATAGCATAGTTCAGACATCTTCCAAAATCAACATTTTTTAAAGAAGGTACAGAGAAAAAGCTATCAAGAACAGGAAATAAAAAGATGGTTAAGATAAAGGCATTAGCCCAGCATTCGGGAGGCTGAGGTAGGAGGAGTGTTGTGAGTTCAAGGCCGGCTTGGGCTACAATGCAAGTGCAAGGCCGGCCTGAGCTACATAGTGCGAACCCGCCTCAAAAAACTAGGGCTGGGAGTTTGGCTCAGTGGCTTAAGTGCCTGTCTGGCAGGCATAAGACTGTGAGTTCGATCCCCGGTGCCACAAAAAAACAAAAACAAAAACAAAAACCCATAAAGGCATTAGAATAAGAAGCCTTGAAAATAACCAATTATTATAGAAGTTGGAGGAAAGCATAAACAATGTACAAGACATTATTAAAAACAAGCATGAAGTCATTCGTTCACTGGCCTAAATATTAGATTAGATGGAGCAGAATAACAAAATAGTAAACTCCAAGACAGGTCAATAAAAATCACATACGCTATAGCAAATAGAGAAGGAAATAATGAACAACAAAAGAATATAAGTCAGATTCATAACATGATAAAAATAGTTGAATGATAGTTATTCCTCAGAAAGAAAAGAGGAATAGCAGTAGTATTAGTATAAAATCTTTTAAATCAGCACACATTATTAAAAATGCAGTAAAACCCATTTAGAATACATACAAATGTAATTACATTTAAGAATATCATAGTGAAATTGCTGAATATCAAAAAATGGGAAATATTTTAAAGTAGTTAGGAAATGAAAGCTATGTTGTCTTCAAAAGAAAATCAAGACCAATAGTTTGGCCTCATCAAATAATTATGGAAACCAGAAAATAATAGAGTGAAAGTTTTTAAGTATTAAGCCTAAATATGAACAACTATGCTGGCCACTCAGAAATCTGCACCCAATGAAAACATTCTCCATGATGACAGAAATAGTGACAGAAACACTTCACCACTAGGGGATCCTCTGAAATGAACAGACACGCTCTGAATAAGAACTCTTTCTGATGAATGTGTGAAACTATAAGAAAAGTCTGGAGATTATTAGAGAAAATAATTATGCCTGGATATGTGTACGTTAATATTGAAGATGAAAACAGTAACAGTGATATCATAGGGGATTTACAACATAGAAAAAATAAATATAGGAATATAATTTTATAATGAAAAGGCTAATAAATAGTATTACACTAGTTTGGATTTTTTAGAACTGATTAAATATTGAAACTAAACATGTGCTTCTTCAGCAGCACATATACTAAAATTGAAACTAAGCAGTAATTTGTTTCAAATCAAGGATACATTTTAAAATATTGATGATGGTCATTAAGCAAAAAGCATGAAGTTAAAACTAAAAAGCTGGAAAAAATAATGTCCCACATGCTGATGTTTTACTGTTTAACTAGTTGTTGCAACCATTTTCAATGTTTGCCTAAGAAAATTATTATGAAGTGCTCCCAACAGCTGCGCCTCATACTTACTAACAATATCTAGGTCCTCACATCTCTGTCCTAGCATCTTTGCAAGAGAGGACTGTTATTTATAGTGCTCACGGTTTCCTTTTTCCCAGCCATGGAATTCCTTCCTACTGGCACAAAACAAACTGTTAAGTTGTCTTTAAAAATAAAAATAAAACACTGCTACTGAACAAACAGAGCTGTGTGTGGAATTCCCAATGTACTAAAACAACTCTATGTTTTATATAGAGCTGGGCAGTCTAACTGATGCTACTCTCCCCCTTTGTACAATCACGGAGCTCAATAATTCTGCCCTATTTCTTTTTAAAAGTGAAAATGGTACTTTTAGTTTCACTTGTATGCTCTTGCTGGGACTTATAAAACTTCCCAGGTTAAACTGATATGAAGACTAATCAAGTAAAGTGATTTTAAATCATGGTTGATTTTGCCCTATTTGGTGGGGACATTGTTCCTGTAATCTATTGAGTAATGGCCAGGGAGGCTGCTAAGCACCCAAATTCATAGGGCATCCCTCCAAAACAAAGTATTAAGTGGACCAAAATTTCAACAATGCCCAGGTTGTGAAACTCTGTGATTATGTGTGCAACACTGAATTATTTTTTAGCACAGTTTCATTTTTATTGAGTGATTCTCTCTTTCCTTAGTATTAATTCTAGTCTCAGAGTCTCACCCTCCCTCTAAATAAAGACACGTTTTAATGAGTTCTCTACACCAGGATTCAATGAGATCATTCTGCTTTTATGCTAATATGAGTATATGTAAAGTTAATTCTATTTTATTAATGTTTAGCAGCATTGCAGTTGAGTGATTCTCTGAAATTAACAAAAGATCATAATGCTGATAAAATAGTGCATTCTAGATTCAATAAGCATTTGTATTTCTTTAAATCTCTAAATAAAAATTGATCGAGGTTTAAGTCAAATTCTTATCTGAGAGCCCTTGTACTAATGAAGAGAAAGTTAAACACCTGCAGTATATAACGGTGGAGGGCCAGCATTACCATTTTAAACAGGAGAATAGAAAAGAATGGGACCAAGACAAGACCAAAATCCAGCAAGGCAAATTTTAAGTCCAATAATTTCATGTCCAGTATCCAAGGCAGTCCATGGCAGGATCTGAATTCCAAAGAACTTTTGTGGCTCTGGCCTTATGGTACAGCATATAGTTGGAGCTCTCATGACTTCTCTCTTGAACTGGCTTTGCTCACTCTTTGCAGTTTTCTTCAGAAAATCCACCTTCCTGGATTCTCCAGCATTCTGGAATCACCACTGGACCTTTGGCTTCACACTCACAGCTTCACAAACTGCCCTCTCAGGAACACACTGCCTGGCCTCCCAGGTCCTCTGAAATCGGGGTGGACGCCTTCCTGACCTCACAACCCTTCCATTCTGCATGCATTGAAAATCATCAACACATTCATGGTAACAAGTCATGCTGCCATCTGGAGGAGTAGCCAAGCTTCCCTCTTTTTTGGCTGTAGGAGTCAAGTGCCTGGATTGCTGAACACTATGAACACAGTCTCTAGCAACAAAATCTTTAGGCTTCTGCCATTCTGGTATATGGTATTTTTGGACTCCCTTCTCAAAGCAAACTCTTCACCTCTGCAATTTTGAGTCTTCAAAGGGTGGAGTTCTATTGGTTCTTGTTATGTTATCAGGCCATTATTTTCTGTGGTCCTTTTCCTTCTCAGCAACAAATTTTTCACTGCTCCATCTTTGCAGTCCACAACTTTACCAGAATATCCTATCATGGGAAACTCAAAACATTTTAAATCACTTTGCTGAACACTTTACTCTTGCTTCTCAACATAGATTTGACTAAAAGACCCCACCGGTAGCCATGCCACTGCCTCAACACTGGACTGCCTTGAAATTTCTTCTGCTAGATTAACTAGTCCATTTTCCTTTATCTCAGTCTTAGGTAAAGTCTCTGGACATGGTAAAAATGCAGACAAGCATTTTGCCAAACCATAACACACATGATCAAGTATTCAATAGCCAGTGGAGTCTTTCTTCCCAAGAGAGACCTCCTCATCCTGGTTTGTATCTGCTGCGTTTCTGTCAGTATTCTAGACTTCTGAACTCTGACCTGAATTTTCCATCAAATGCAACTTAAAACACTCCAGGGCTGTTCTTCATCCAAATCATTACAAATTCTTCCTGCAAGTTATCTCCAGTGGGCCCTGAACATCATTCCTTTGAAGGAGTTCTGTCATTTTTAATGGCAGCAATATGTATGGTATATACAAATTTGCCTTCTTTGCTCAGAGTGATTTAACCAGGACAATTATCTAAGGGGTTTACAGTGTTTTATCAGAATTTCCTGTAGCATAGAACAAAAACATTCTTTACATTAAAGGAATCATAGCAGAAAATCTATTCTATACCACATGAATGAGTTCTGGTAAACTATGGAAATGGAACCATGAAGTCTCATCTAAAGAGCTAACCAGAAAGTAACATTCTAACATTGAACCACTATTCTGTTACATGCAGCATGTACTTGAAAGAAACACTGTATGATGCTGTATTTCTTAAAACTAAATTTCTAAAGAGTTGCCCTTTTTACAAACATTTATAGTGACTTGTGTAGAGAATTTATGCTTCTTGTCCCCACATTCTTAAAAGGTTTTCTTGGTTACAGTTTCTGATTGTTGAAGAGAGATTATACTACCAGAGGACACAATGAATGTAAAGCAGCAGCTACTGTATCTATATTCATTCATGCTCACAAATGGGTAAAAAATATGAGTATAGGGCAAGATTGAGTATCTTTGTAATATACAGAATTCATGGGGTGAGCTTTACTACTTATATGAGTAATGAAAATTATGAAAAAAATTGAAGCAGCTATTTGCCTGAAAATATTATGGTAAACACAGGTGTGGATGATTCAGAAAGGAAACATGGATTAATGTTCCACAAGTCAGGTTACATTGATGAATGGAAATGAGGTCAAAGTTGAAGAAGTTATAAAATGACTGAAAGAAAAGCGTATTTTTAGCAGCACAACTCATAATAGTGAAATTCTGGAAGCAGCTTATATGTGAACCAATAGATAAAAAGATAAGGAAAATGTTGGATTTTTTTCACAGTGGAGTAATAAAATAGAAAACATAAATTTAAGAAAGTAGTAGGAAAATAGACACACCTTGGGGCCATAATGTTCAGTGAAGTAAATCAGACACACAAGCTTAAATATTACTGTAATAATAAGTATTTCTGTAATAATAAATTGAAAGTCAAAATTTAAGAAAGATAATGGGAATTATTGCAATAGATCTTTTGCATGTGGAAAGGAGACAAAGAGATGGGGGCAGGAGATGGTGGAGGAAGAAGGAGAGAAAAAGGAAACATAAAAAGATTTAGCATGTTATGTACACATGCCAACTCCCTCTGATCAATATAACCATATGTACAAAACACATGGAGCAAATTTTTAACAATAATAAGGGAACGAAGATTATCATTTACAACTTTTAAGCCAAATAGAGGAGGAAGGATATAGCCTCACAACTAATTCTTACTCCTAATTGATATAACTTGTGGAATCAGAGACAGACAGAACACAATAAATGAGAAGCCAAGTTAGAACTAAATGGTGCAAGGGGTGGACTGTGGCAGATGCTGTTGATCCTTGTGCTCATCCTTTTGATAATTTGTTCTTACTTTAAATACCAACAGCTCATTTTATTTTTTCCTTAATACAACCACTGGCTTCTTTTTCACTTGTTTGTCTTGTTTAGTTTTGTTTTGTTTTTTAGTACCAGAGATCAAACTCACAACTTTGCACGTGCCAGGCAGATGCTTACATCACTGAGCTAAATCCCCGGCAACCACTGGCTTCTTAATCTAAGAATTTATGACTGTGTACTTGAGTTATTTCTGTGGACACATAAGTGTGCTTTACCTATGCAGAACAGCTCTAAAATGCCAGGAAACTAGCATTTACACAGGGGCTACTTTTAATTAATAGCAAATTGAAATTGGTTGAGTATTTTTGTAAGCATTACATTTTTAATTATTCCATACTAGATTTCCTGTGGAGGCAATCAGTTTTTTTCCATATGTTACTGCTTCTTTCATTTATAAGTGCCTCCACTAATTGTCTATTAAATAAACTACTTGCACTCAAATCTTAGTCTAGCAATTTCTTTTGGGGAAACAAACTAAGACAGTGACTTCAGCTTAAGAGACTGAAGATCAAGAGTGAAATAACTCATAAAGGTGACTATTGCATGTTTATAATTAGGGAGTTTTTTTATTCTAATTGCAGAGAATTTAACAAAAATTATGTTATTTGTACCCAGAGATTATAAAGGTATTTCTAAATTTTAAAAAGTACTAAATAAAAATTAGATAGATTTTAAAAATACCTTTAAATATTCTGAAAAGATCTATTCATTTTCCTTTGTTGATAATAATTTTTGCATTATTCTCAAGTCATAATTCACTAATGTTTGGTTTTTCTTTCAGCCTGCATTAACAGATTGAGGGTGGTTTACAAGTCTAATTTTTAAATGCATAATCCATTACTTTTGTTTCTAGAAGAAAACAAAATGATCTCAATAGATATAGCATTTGGAGGAAAGGAAGTTTCTTATAATTTACTATATTTCTTTATGAGATTAATATTTGGTTTCCATAAAATATTAATGATTATTAATGGAGACAAACTCCTCTAAAAGTTCAAATGAGTATTATAATGATCAGTCACACACAACACAAATTACAAATAAAATTATTAAGTTTGATGCATTTAATTATCTATATATGCTACCAGATAGTGAACATGAGTTTCAGTTCTCATTTTGAGACTCTCTTTTTAATGAAAGGTCTACACGTCTGCATACTTAAGACTCCAATGAGACACTGTCAGGTGTGTTTGTTTCTTATTCCTCTTTGGAATACTTGCTTTCTTTTTGATGGTTCCCATCTGTTTAGGAACCATGTCTTTTTGGCCCCAACTTTACCTATGCCTTTTTTCATGCCAAAATGTAAATTTTCCAGAATTTTCCACTTTGCTTTTTGCTCCCATTTCCCAATATAAATCTGACTAAAAACAGTTAACATCACTCATGTTAACCCTAACCCTTGAAATTTTCTCTGGCAAATCAGTTAGTCATTTGCTCCTAAATGCAGTCTCCTACAGTTTCAAGATATGGGGAAAATATGAAAAAGGTGTTTTGTTTTGTTTTGTTTTGCTCCTAGAATTTAAAATCCATGACTCTCAATCCAATTCCCAATAAAATTCCCATCTGAGACCTCATGAGCCTTGTTTTGACTGTCTGTATTTTTAATAATCTTGTGGACTTCTGGACTCTGATGAAAGTCACATATCAGAGTCTCTTAAAGAATTCTAGAGCTTCTCTACTCTGCAGCTCCAAATACTTCCAAACTCTTTTCAAAAACTCATTCCAAAGGCTTCTGACCTACATGGTCAGGCAGAATCATAGCAACAACCTCAGTTTTCTGATGAAAAATTTAATTTCTGTATGAGTCAGATTTCCCATTGATGGGAAACAATATCCACAATTTAAAACAGAGGTTTAATTTGACTCAGTTTCAGGGTGCTTAACCCATGTTCATCTGGCTCCAATACAAAAGTATGGTTAAAGCTATGTGATAGCGCAAGCCTGTTTTTGTTCTTCTTGTTGTTAGAGAAAAGCAGAATAAGAGAATAGTGCTAGACAGGAATGGGGCCGTGACCAGATATAGTACCCAAAGGCACGTCTTCATGACCCAGACAGATACATCCAGGGTGTTTTCTACTAATCTGATAGGTGACTCTTAAGTAGTCAGGTTGAAAATTCAGCTTAACTATCATAAATGCTGTAAGGTCTTTATATCTTACTATCACTCATATGGGGAAATTAATATGAGAATGGTAAGAAATTAAAACAGAATGCATATAGTCCCTAACATTTCTCCTTTACATGTGAAAGAATAATTGTTCTTAGAAAACCCTGGTTTTCTAAGAACAATGCTATTCTATTTCCACATGATATCCTCCCACAGCCTCATGAACTCACATACTTAGAGCAAATCGCTGCATCTGTGAACATAAGGCCCTAAACAAAAGTGAGAAAATAAAGACTGCTATGAGAAATACTATGTGAGGGATGCTAATATGTACAAGACAGATTTTTCTTCAACATCATTCTATGGACTGGATGAGAAGGAAATGAAACTAGAAAAAAAAGATTAGAATATGGAGTGATCTAAGAGATATCAACAGTGTTCTAAGCTAGAAAAAATAGGATAAAAGTCAAATAACCAAATTTTCAATATTAATTTTGTCATATATTTGGTATAATCAAAACTATGCTTAAAATTTAAAAACTATTACATTAAATGACACTGATAAGTATTGTGCCCCCAATCTAGTCACTTATCAAAAGCCCTGCATATGAGCATATGAGGCTTTGAGGGAAAATCCAGATACAAGCCATAACAAAAAGTAAGTGTTTTTATTTGATTCAGGATAGAAAAGGCAGATGTAACAGTGCAAAGAAAGACACTGATGAAAGAGAACTTCCAGAACTACTTTACAAAGTAGAAACAATGATGGGATAAATATTTTCAAAATGACAAGTAGTATATTGAGAAGATAAATGGCAAAGTGTCTTTTACTGTAATAAAAATTTTAATTACATATTCCCCATAGTTTTTCAGCATATCAAGAAAATGACAACATTAATATTAGCAGCAAATTTTACTTTTGAAGGTAATCATCTTTGCAGGCCTCTGCTTCTGCAAGATTTTTAGTTGTGATGTCATGGCTGCCTTCATTCAATTCAAAATATTTACCTTTCATGGTCATTTGGTCTTCAGGGAAGATGCCACATCCAGGGAATAATGTGAATAAAGACACATCATGCTGTTTTCATTTGACAGAACTTGCTATAAATATTCGAATCAATTCAGACATCGAGGCAGCCACAGAAACACACTCGTGAAAGAGGACTCTGAGAAATGTTTCAGAAAGAGGCAAGATAACTGTGTTCTAAGAAAGAGTATTTTGCAGTGCCTATGTGCAATGTCTCATGCTGTAAAACAGTTTTTTAATCTAAAAAATTTAGTTTCTAATCAAACCTCGTATTTTGGTCAATTCTGACATATTCACTGTAAGATTAGTATTTGATGCTATCAGGCACATTAGGTAAAAATAGTGACAATTGCAGTAAGTATTACTTTGATGAATTTCCAAGTTTGAAACAAGAAATTTCAAAGTCCTCACATAGAAATAATTTTTACAATACAAAAATTGGTCAGTCCCCAACATATTTATCTTAGAGAATAAAAATACAATTCATGGAAATAATTTAAGGGCTCAGAAAATTTAAGTAAAATGCCATATATTTTATAGAAGACATGCTGTTTTGTTTATGCAATGAATACAGTATTTTTGTTACAAAAATGCAAGTTATTTTTATTGTAAGAGCTTCCGGAAATAATTCTAAATTGCAGTGTACAATAGTACATAGATATCATTAATATATTTTTAGACTCTATTCCAGGATATATCAAAAGCGAAATTATTTTACACTTGAAAATAAAAAAGTGACATTTAAATTCATTATTTTATAAAATAATTCTCTCCTTGTGCCATAGAAATACATAAATGCCATGTAAAAGTATAGGACCTGAAATTTCTCTTTAAATTCCTTTTTGAATGACCACGAAATCTGATTATGTAACATTTAGTCCAGTAAATAATAACAAAAGGAAAAAATATTCCCCTTTCATCTACCTCTCTCGTATTTCTGGTCATCTGCGAGCATGTTACTAGCAGCTTTGTTCTGGACGATCATTTCAACAATGTTTGTATAGCAAACAATCTTGAAAAAATAATTGAATAAATGCTTCTCTCCAGAGCAAAGGGTAGTTTTGCAACAGTCTTAGGTATGTAAATAGCGTCTTGCTCTGAACAGAAGGGCAGATGTGCTTATTTTCCAGCCTTAGAAAAATAATTACTCCCTCTGGAGGAAAAGTTTGGGATGCTTATAGTCCATTGTAAAAGATTTGGGTTGGTTATTCTCAGATAGCTCTCCTTATGCAGTGCTCTGAGAAGGCAGGTGTTAAATGTTTCTCAACATGCTGCTGTGTGACAAGTGGGGTTTGCAAACATATTCAGGAGGATTCTGTTACTCTGGCTACTAGGACTGACGCTAGAGATGAAGTCATTTATTTCCAACCCAGGAGTCTTACATCTTCTGCCAACATCCATAAAAATATGACAGGTTAATTTGGAAATAGGGTAAAATCTAAGACTCTTTACAATTTTTGACAGTTTAATTTCTATCTTAATATTGAGGAGTTTTGTTTGTTTTTTGAAGTACTGTTTTACATCACAATGTTTTGTTCAGCTCATTAACAGTCCACACATTGCAGAAATGTGATCCTAGATTTCTCTGTCATCTAGGATACCAGTGATAGCAAGAAGAGCTGCATTGCTCTAGAAATGAGGACACTGAAAGAGAGTTTAATATATATGAAATTCTTAACATAAGGTAAATATACCATTTTTTTGTTCAGCATTCTTTTAGTGATGTCACAAGAGTGAGTATTTAATTCTGGTAAAAATTAAACTTATAGAAACGGAAAACTGTGAAAAGAAAACTGATGTCATTTTCTTCAAGGATTCTTAAATTTATTAAGTTGGACACCACAAGGAAGCAGGGAAGAATCAAGGTTTTGTTTATATTCTGAATGGTAAGAATCTGTTATAAATAGTACATGTCTAGAATGTATTAATCACTTCTTTTCTCTTTCATTTTTTTGGGGGGGAGGTGTGATGTGGGCAGGATCTCACTAAATTTCCCAGACTGGACTTGAACTCATGATTCTCCTGCCTTAGCCCCCTGAGTGCTAGGATTACCAATCTATATGACCAATGCCTAGTTCAAACTTTTCTTGATTATTTTTTTAAAAATCAAATCTTCATAGTATGTATTAATCTGTATCTTATTTATATCTACTATGATAATGCATTTTGCAAAGTTAACTGACTGAAGTTATGCACTCTTCAGTACTGTCTTAGTTACTTTTTACTTGTTGCCAAGACAAAATACCTGATGCCCAAAATTAGGGAAGGAAAGGTTTATTCTTACAGTTTCTCGGGAGTTTCAGTCCACACTTAGTTGGCTCCAAGGCAGCATGGTGTGGCAGGGCTGCCATTCATGGTGACCACAATCACAACTGCAAGGCGCGCTGGCCAGAGAGGAGGTGGAAGCGCAAGAGGAGGACCCGCCTCATTTACACTGTGTGTCTGCTCCACCCCTGGGTGGGTACAGCACTCACATTACCAATTCTGGCTCTAGACAACAAACCAAACACAAGCAAGCACCAGACTTAGCCCCATCAAAAGTATATGAGGACTTGGGGGGACATAGCGTACCCAATACAAGTACTTTTAAAAATTGGAAAATACAGGGGTTTTCCAGCTTAAAATATTAAACATACTTACCTAATTTCAATCTCTTTTGTAAAATTACAAAAAAGAAAATACTTTTTAAAGACAGAATTCAAGAGAATGGTGATGACAGAAGAACAGATCATAGTTATGAAATTCTGGAATGTGAAATGCAAACTGATGTGTTAATTTCCTTCATCTAGTAGGCCAGAGAAAGGTAAATCTTAAACTAGAACTCATGAAAAATGAAAAACACCCCAAACTGACCAGGGAATCCACAAAATTCTTAGTAAATAACTGTAGTAAATAACCTTTTAGTTCTGGAAACACTGAGTAGTACGTCCAGTACTAGAGATCAATTTGAGTCTAAATAAATACAAATGACTGAGAAAAGGATTCACAAGGAGTTAGCAGTACAGACATTTTTCCCATACAAGATACTGATGATTGGTCTTGGCTGGGATTGTAGAGGACATGGCTAGGCTTTACCTTCTGTGAATCCACATCCCTGCCTCAGTTAACTCCCAGAAAGCTAGCAGCCAGTCTTTATCTTTCCAGACAGTAATATCTGCAGAAAATTATGAGGAAATATCACAATGAGATCAGTAGAGATCTATTAATTTTAAAAGAAGTACATGTGTTTTGGAGAACTCACTGGCCAAGTGAAACTCAAAAAGAATAATAAATTGATAGAAAAATTTAAATGCAAAGTTGAAGAATTATTTCAGAAAATGATCATCAAAAATAAGATAAAAACATTCTAGAGAAACTTAAGAACATATAGGGTTGTCGAGGTGTCCAGCAACTTGAATAAGAAAATTTCCAGAAAGAGAGAAAAGATAAATGGAGGAAAGAAAATCAAAATACTGAAAGAGACTTTCAATGCAAGCTTGACGTATATTTCAAGAAAGACATATTGGGAACTGCCATCAACAGAGATTCGAGTTATTTTATCATTAAACTGTAAATAGTTTATTGACAGTGTTCAAATAAGTTTATATTCTTCCATTTTTCCAATGCATGGAACAGTTGGAGATGATCTTTTAATCCTAGAGTGGTGTTTCGTTTTTATTTTCTCTGAAGACTTGCTATGTACCATACTAAACTAAAAAGCAAAATATGCAAAGGTGTTTATGATGCCTGAATGTATGTGGGTTACACATTCAGCCTCTTGTGTGCACAATGTGTGATAGAAATTTTTTCTGTGAGAAGGCTTATCACTCAAGGCAGAAGACACCTCTATTGCACTGCCTATTATCTTTTGCAGAAGGGATTTTATAATATTTAGGGAAGTTGAAATAAGCTTCAGACCCAGACACTGATTGCTGTATCTTCTTTTACATGTAATAATTTATCCTTCCTTTGCAAGCTCAAATTTATAATTACTTCTTATTGTTTTCAGAACTAAATAATCTATTTGGAAAATATGACATTGGAGACAAAACTATAAAGACAAGCAAAACAATGATTAACATCAAGTTATTGGCTGCCACTGGGAGTGGGATGTACCGTGATACAATACCTCAAACTCAATTAATTCCAAATTTATGTTTGAACATGAAAAAGTTCAAGAACAGAACACAATTTCCCATAAGATATAATGGGAAACTAATTTTGGATTCTGAGGTCCAAAAATTGCACAAGCACTATATATTATCTGGGAGCGAGGGTGCTTAAACTGAAGTGTTATTCTTTTGTGTGCTTGGTGAAATGGAACTAGTGACCCACAGTCTGCCTGTACAGGCCTTGTCAAGTCATATTTTTCATTCAGCGATCAAGCAGAATTATGAATACCAAGCAGACTCTTCAAATTTTACTGTTAAAATAGTGGAAAGTTGGGAGTTGGAGCCATTCGACAACTAAGGTATCACTAACTAGAGAGAGTCACAGTGTTTTTTAAGACATTAACATTTTATCTAACTTGGTTAGTAGGTTTTTATTAACCATTTAAGCAGTATTTACATATCTGACTTATGAACTGTTTGAGAATAAAAACAATTAGCAGTCATTATTCTCTTCTTTGATACAGTAAAGAAAGTAAAATAAACAATTCAAATATGACACTTGTTCAGAGTTTACAATTATGTGAAAAAAAGCAATTGTAAGAGTGCTTATTCACTTTAATGCTTATAAAGAGAACATATTCAAGATCCAAATTAATACATATTTTTGCTGTTGTTTTGCTGGTGTTTGTATGCATTCATTGGTCTATTTTTTCAAACACTAATTATATATGGAAAGCAGAAGGTGCTAAATATTTTGAGAAAAAGAATAGTAAATACAACAATAGTAGATAATGGTTATAATGCAAATATATTTGGTTAGAAAAGAGTTTGGATCATACATTTTAGACCATTTTTTGTTCTACAAGATTATACTTTTTTAAAATTATCTTTAAGAGTTTTACTCTGTTCAGCCAGCAATTACTATAAATTAAGGCAGTCACAGTTTGATAAATAGATAAAAACTTAATTATTCTGACCTCTGCATAAGCATATATTTATCTAATTAGAAAAAGCAATGGTCCACTGAGCAACTCAGATAGCAACTGTGTCTACATGCCTGATTAAAGACCTGTGGTGGTTTCCAATAAGTTGATTCCAATGCCATCACGAACTTATTTTAAAATAACTAGAATTGCTAGAGTCATTTTTAAGTTGGAGTCAGAGAAAAACACTTTTACAATTTACTATTTAATATATTAAATCATGAGATATTTGTCAAAAATATACTTACATACTTTATTAGCTTGCAGGAGATATTTGATCATAGAAAAGATGCTTCAATCTGTAGTGACAAATGTTTGTCACAGCTCAGGCAAGAGATTTAATTATTAAACACTAAGAGGAAGAAAAAATTCTATTTTATGTATTAAGAGTATTTCAACTCATAAAGAACATTGAATGATCTCTCTGAAGGAATAATTTCCTTATTCCATTTGCAAATAACTATAAGATTAAATAATTTTTATTCGTTCATTTATTTATTTACTGTCTTTTTGAGACAGGGTCTCACTATGTAGCTCACGCTGGGCTTGAGCTCACTTTGTAGGACAGGCTGGCCTCAAGCTTGCAGCAATCCTCCTGGCTTAGCCTCCTGAGTGCTGGAATTATAGTTGTGCACCATCATGCCTGGCTTAAGAAATGATATTTAACTAAAGATATGAGTTGGGAAAAACTGAAAAAATGTTGAATGACTATATCTGATGTAAAATGGAGAATTTGAGTTTGATTTAGAGAAAAAGATATCTTAGAAACTAAAACTAGGAAATTTGAGTTATATGTTATCACAGAAAAATTGATAAAGCCGTTGTTGGTGGGAAAAATTCCAGAGACAAGGGGACAGCAGGAGACAGACGTCAATTGTATCAGTTGTAAGTCATTCAAAGGATAATGCCTGGAACCTGCTGGTAAATTCTTACATTGTCAAAGCACATTTTTTCTCTGTCTGACTTCTAAAATTTGTGGAACTTACGTTTAAATGGGACCTAGTTCACAAGGATATATACTAAATATTTTATATATAAATACACAATAATAAGCTATGATTCAACACAAACATAAAATACCATGTAGGTAAAAACTAGTAAACCATTAGTTATCAAATATAGAAAATAATCCCAAGAATTGGATAGCATGCATAATAAATATTAAAATTTCCAAGTACAAGACTTTATTCATTTGGAAGTTTGAATAATATTTTATGTCACTTTATGAAAGTTATACTGGAAAATATAAAATATGAATAAAATATGCATCTGGAAATCTAGAAATCCAATTTTTTACATGAGCAGAGACACTAATCTTTAGCAAAGACAATTTTTTGTACATGGTCTGCATGATTTCTCTTACACCAAACACAAGAACAAGATTCTAACTGATGAATATATCAATTATCATGATGTTCACTGTGACAGCCCTTACTGCCATGGACATTAGCTGATGAAATCTCCTCTCTGTGCTCTACAGGCAGATAGCTCAACAAAAGTGGTTGCCAACACAAAGAAATCTCGCATACAAAATGTCCATAAGCACAAAGACAGGAGATTCCTGGAGGTTATGTAGCACACTGAGTGAAGAAAAAAAGACAGTCATATATATGCTATTTGACATTGTTACCCTTCCATATTGATACTTGGGATCCTTTTTTGGTGTTTATACACAATAGAACTGGCCTATGACCATCTCTCTGGCTCCTCACTTTACCCTCTCACTCTTTTATAACCCATGAAATTGTACTCATTTCCCCCTTCATTTGCAAAGCAATCCAGTCTCTTATAACTAACTAGAAGATCTAATCTACCCCGTAAAGCTCTTACAATGCACTAGGAAATGCATCTGGACTTTGTATTAAAGAGTCATTTTTACAAATAGTAAAATTCAATTTTCTATATATCTCAGTGTGTACAAGGAGCTTACAAAATTTCAGATGCATAATGTCTCATAAACATAAGTAAACAGAAATGACTGAAATTTTTAAATAAAAATTAGTTTCAAGTTGGATCTTGATATTCTCTCTGTTGCCTCAAATCTATTGAAAGCTAAACAGTATTTTTTAAAAATGAGACACAATAAAACCAAACATAAATCAAAGAATAGAAGCTTCTGAGAACTAAAAATAATTTATTGAGATTGCAATAAATCTGTATAACAGTTTTGGAACTCTGGCTATTTTCACAATGTTGGTTCTTCCTATCCGTGAGCAAGGACGATCTTTCCATTTTCTGATACCTTCTTCAATCTCCTTTTTCAGAAAACTGTAATTTTCAATATATAGTTATTCTACTTCCTTTGTTAGACTGATCCCTGAGTATTTCACTTTTTTGAATGCTATTGTGAAAGATGTTGTTTCCCTAACTTCTCTCTCAGTGAATTTGTTGTTTGTGTACAGGAATGCTATTGATTTTTGAGTACTGACTTTGCATCCAGCAACACTGCTGAATTTGCTTATTAATTCTAATAGAACTTTGGTGGAACTTTGGGGGTCTTCTATATAGAGTATCGTGTCATCTGAAAATAATAATAATTTAACTTTTTCCTTTCCTGTCCTTATTCCTTTTATATCACTTTGTTTTCCAATGTCTCTGGCTAATGTTTCCAGAACTACTTTGAATAGGAGTGGTGATAGTGAACATACTTACCTTGTTCCTGATTTTAGGGTTAAAGTTTTCAGTTTTTGTCCATTTAGTATGATGTTGGCGGTTGGTTTGTCATAGATGGCTTTTATCAGATTGAGGTGAAGACTGTCTATTCTGATTTTCTGTAGTATTTTTATCATGAATGAATGTTGGACTTTATCAAAAGCTTTTTCTGAATCTTTGGAGATGATCATGAGATTTTTGTCTTTGGTTCTGTTTATGTGGTGTATTATGTTTAGTGATTTGGGTATGTTGAACCATCCCTGAATTCCTGGGATGAATCCCACTTGGTTGTGGTGAATAATATTCTTGATGATTTGCCACATTCTGTTTGCTACTATTTTGTTGAGGATTTTTGCAGTTATGTTCATTAGAGAGATTGGTCTATAGTTCTCCTTTTCGTTGTGTCTTGCTCAGGTTTTGGTTTCAGTGTAATACTTGACTCTAGGAATGAGTTAGGGAATATTGCTTGCTCTTCATCATTAAAGAGTTTGAAGAGTATCTGCATCAAATCTTCTCTAAATTTCTTGTAGAATTCAGTCATGAATCCTTCAGGACCTGAGAGTTTCTTCGTTAGTAAGTTTTTTTAAGACAAATTTTTTTATTTATTAGCAGAAAAAATAGAAAAATCAAAAAACAAACATGCAATTAAAAATAACAACAGCAAAATGACAACAACAAGAACAAAAACAATAGCAATATAGGGTTTCAAAACAAGATGATAGGTATTTAATAGTAGTTTTTATATTGCATGTTATTATCTCCAAAGTAATCACTCAGACTACCAAATACAGGCATACAAGCTTGGTCAAACAATAAAATTTCCATTTTAGCAATTTCTTTCCTTTTTACTGTATCTATTTTAACTTTTGGATCTTATTTGCTCTCTCATGTTTTTACACTAGAAAGACAAGATGGTGTTTACACATGCAAGTCTGATTTATTTCATTTATGGTTTCTAGTTGCATCCACTTACGTATAAAAGCCTCGTTTATTGTTCTTTATGGCTGAGTAGTATTCCATTATATAAAACTATGACTTTTTTTTAACCATTTCTCAGTTGACTTGCATTTGGATTGTTTCCAAGATTTAGCTATTACAAATCATGCTGCTATAAATATGGATGCACACATATTGCTGTTGTATGATGTTTCAATTTTCTGGGAAAATACCCAGAAGGGGAAAAGCTGAGTCGAATGGAACCTTTAATTCTAGTTTTTTGAGGAATCTTTATACTGATTTTCACAGTGGTTATACCAGTCTACTTTCCCACCAATAATGGAGAAGCATTCCTTTTTCCCCACAGCCCTGCTAGCATTTGTTATTGGTTAATATCTTGATGTTAGCCATTCTTTCTGAATGAACAATGATGTTGAACATTTTATAATATATTTATTTGCCATTTTTATTTCTTCATATAAGTATTGTGTATTCATCTCAGATGCCCATTTTGGATTGGATCTTTAAATATGGGGACCCTGATTTTTTTCAGTTCTTTATACATTCTACATGGAAGTCCTTTGTCTGAGGGACAGTTGGCAAAAATCTTTTTTCAATCTGTGAGTTTTCTTTTCATTCTGCTGGTGAGTTCTTTTGGTGTGCAAAAACTTTTTAAAAAGATGAAATCCCAGTTGTTGATTTTTGTAAATACTTCCTGTGCAGTTTAGTTTTTGTTCATAAACTCTTGTCTTACCTCTATGCCCTCCAGATTCTACCTACATTGTCTTCCAGTAGGGTTAGTATTTCTATCTTAATATTTAGATATTTGATCCATTTTGACTTTAGCTTAGTATCTGATGATAGACATAGGTCTAGTTTAGGTCTTCAGCATGTAGAAAGTTTTTCCAAAGCCACTGTTTAAAGAGTTTGTTTTTCTTCCAGTGAATATATTTGGCCCTTTGTCAAAGACAAGGTAGTTGAGTGTGCTTGTAGTTGTGTCTGTATCTTCTATTCTGTTCCTTTGATCCTCAGTTCTGTTTTTTGTTTTGTTTTGTTTTGTTTCTGTCAGTATCATACTGATTTTATTACAGCAGCTTTGTAGTATAATTTCAAGTCTGGGATTGTGATGCCTCCTGCCTTGCCTTTGTTGTCCAAGGTTGCCTTTGCTATTCTAGGTCTTTCATGGTTCCATAAGAATTTTAGAAATGTTAGATCTGTGAGGTATGCCAATGGTAATTTGATTTGGGTTACATTAAATCTGTATAACAGTTTTTGGGAGTATGGCCATTTTCACAATGTTGGTTCTTCCCATCCATGAGTAAGGGATATATTTCCATTTTCTGAATTCCTCTTCAATTTCTTTATTCAGAGTGCTGTAATTTTCAATGTATGAATCCTTTACTTCATTTGTTAGAGTGATTTCTAAGTATTTCATTTTTAAAAATGTTATTGTAAAGGATGTAGTTTTCTTAATTTCTCTCTCAATGAGATTCTTGTTTGCTATTGGCTGTTAAGTATTGACTTTGTACCCAGCCTATGCAGCTGAATTTTCTTATTAAGTCTTGAAGCCTGTTCATGGAGTTTTTGGGGGCTTCTATGTAGACCATTGTGTCATCTGCAAGTAATAACAATTTAACTTCTTCCTCTCCTATATTTATTCCTTTTATTTCACTCTCTTAACTAATTTCTTTCGCTGTTTCCAAAACTATATTGAATAGGAATGGTGATAGTGAACAATCTTATCTTATTCCTGATTTTTGAGTGAAAGCTTACAGTTTTTGACCATTTAGTATGATGTTGGCTGTTGGTTTGTCATAAATGGTTTTTAGCAAATTGAGGTAAAGACAATCTATTCTGATTTTCTCTAGAGTTTTTACTATGAAGAGTGTTGGACTTTATCAAAAGCTTTTTCTGCACCTATTGAGATGGTCATGTAGTTTTTTTTCTTGTTGTTGTTCTTTCATTCTGTTAATATGGTGTATTACATTTACTGATTTGGGTACATTGAACCATTCCTGCATTCCTGCAATAAATCCACTCGATCATGATGTATAATATTCTTGACACATTGCTGCATTCTGCTTGCTATTATTTTATTGACAATTTTTTGGTCTATGTTTATTAGGTAGATTGGTCTGTAATTCTCTTTTTCAGTTGCACCTTTCTCTGGTTTTGGTGTCAGGGTAATATTTGCCTCTCTGAATCAATTGGGGAGAATTGTTTCCCTTTCAGTTTCATTAAAGGGCTTGAGGATTATTGATATTGAATGATCCCTAAATTTCTTGTAGAATTCTGCTGTGAATCCATCAGGACCTGGACATTTTTGTAGTTACTGTTGATACTTTTAAATTATGTTTTCAATTTCATTAACTGATATTGGTTTATTCAGAAATTTTATATCTTCTTGGGTTAGCTTTGGTAATTCATATGTTTCTAAGAATCTGTTTGTTTCTTCTGTGCTTTCCAATCTATGTGATTAAAGATTTTTGAAGTAGGTCTTGACGATCTGAATTTTGACATGATCTGTAGTTATTTCACACTTTTCATTCCTCAATGAATGAATATGAGTTTTTTCTTTTCTCTTTTTGATAAGATTGACTAGCGAGTTATCAATTTTATTTATTCTTTTGAAGAACCAATGTTTAGCATACCTCACAGATCTAGAGAAAATATTCCTAAAATCCATCTGGAAACTGAAGAGATCTAGAATAGCAAAGGTGTTCCTGGGCAACAAAGGAAAGGCAAGAGGCATCACAATTCCTGATTTGAAATTATACTACAAAGCTATTGTAATAAAATCAGCATGGTACTGTCAAAAAATACCTGAGGGTCAATGGAACAGAAGATACAGACACAACTACAAACATACTCAAATACCTTATCTTTGATGAAGGGACCAAACAGGTACACTGGACAAAGATAGCCTCTTTGATAAACAATGCTTGAAAAACTGGATTTCCACATGCTGAAGACTTAAACTAGATCCATGTCTGTCATCATGCACTAAACTAAATTCAAAATGATTAAAAGATCTAAATATTAAAACACAAACACTAAATCCACTGGAAAACAAAGTATGTGGAAATCTCAAAGACATACGGGTGGTCAAGAGTTCATGAATAAAAACCAAACTACACAGGATGTACTTCAAAGAATCAACAACTTGGATCTCATCTTTTTAAAAAGTGTTTGTACATCAAAAGAAATCACCAACAGAGTGAAAAAAAAAACACCCACAGATTGGGAAAAGTCTTTTCTGACTGTCCCTCAGACAAAGGACTTCTATCCAGAACATATAAAGAATTGAAAAAATCAGGCCCCCCAAATTCAAAAACCTGATCCAAAAATGGGAATCTGAGATGCATACACAATTCTCAGATAAAGAAATGCAGATGACAAGCAAATATATCCAAAATATTCAACATCAACGGTCATTCAAGAGATGCAAATTAAAACACTGCAATTTCATTTCATTCCAGAAAGAATGGCCAACATCACAAAATCAACCCGTAACAAATGCTGGAGGAGTTGGATAGAAAAAAAACCACTATTGGTGGGAGTGTAGACTGGTGCAACCTCTGTGGAAATCAGTGAGGAGATACCTAAGAACACTAGAATTTTTAAGCAGTAAAAATGCAATGAAAACAGACACATCATAGCAAAACTGTTGAAAAGTAAAAATAAGAACATCTTAAAAGCAGCAGAGAATCAATGTCAATGTTTATTTTAAGAGTTCTGGCAATGAAATCTCTGGTTTTGTTTGTCTACTTCTGTCTTGCTTCTATTCCTATGTGAAGATTTCCTGAGAATAGTGTTCTACAATGACATTTACAGTCTTCCAACATTTTGAAGACATAATTTCATCTCACTGCTCTAACTTTGTGTCTTCTGAGACGTAAGCTCCTTACTGTATCTCTTTTGGAGTTTAGAACATGATTTTTAATCTGTGGGTAGATTGTCTAGTTCTGGCAACATTGCTATCTTCATTAGATCAATTAACACTGGTTAAATTCCTGAAGAGAGCCCAGGATTATACCCTCATATGTTCTCTAACATTCAACTAAGTATATCTTCTTACATGAGATAAGATAAAGAAATTATATTTTCCTAAAATTTATTTTTTTCTTTGATCTATTAAGTCTCTATTTTCTACATTTGAGCAGAATATTTGTTATTCCCTCTGAGAACATCACTTTTTGTTTGTTTGTTTGTTTGTTTGTTGTTTGTTTTTACCAACTTGGATCTATGGTAATAGAAATATTTTTAGTTGCATTAGACAGAATAAAATGTAATTATTTTGACTTATTCCAAGAACAGCACAAAATCTATCTAAAGCTATGGTAGCTTCACATGACATACCTGAAAGGAACCTAAAATACACTCTTTTTTATGTGAAGTGATAATCTGCTGTTTTTAGGAGAATGAGGTATCCACATTTTTAGAATTTGCATGGAAACTAAAATTGTGCTTGTAAAAGATTAATAATTATGTAAAAAGCTTAAAGTCATTCTTAGGCATAGTCTGGCTTAGGAAATTACTTTTGGTTTCTTATTATAATAGAAAAAATATACATCTGACTGGCCTGAAAGGCGATGGTAATTAAGGGCAATTTTTCTTATTTACTTACAGTCTGGAATCTGTGACAATATATTCTTGGCATCGTGGAAAGCTCTCTGACTGGTCAGTCACCATGGGGAGAAAACTCCAAAATGGAACTGTAGGCTTGGTCCTTTCACTGATTAGGATGGGTTCCATCTCATCAAGTATCAAGCACTCTTGACCCGTTGTCACAAAGTCGTTTATGTTTATGTTTACTTTGTAAAACATTACTTTTTCAAATATTAAAGACATAACTGACCTAGAATAAACTGTATATATTTGAAAGGTACAACTTGGTAAGTGTGAACTATATAGCTACATAGATACTATCATCACAATATATTCATCGACATCAAACGATGTCTCATGACATGGCCTAGGTCATCCTTGACACTCTTAATTCTGTCTCAAATGTTTCCATTCTTTAAACATATAAAGCCTAATTATGACAATGGTTTCAATAACCATGTCTTAACCATGTCTACAAGTTTCAACATCCTGTAATGTATTTCTGACTCACATTCAATTGATGTATCTATGTCCTCACTATGGATGGTATCTTTCTGCTTCATTGCATGCCTGATAATATATTTTATTCTGGTAAGTGTCAGACACAAATGAGTTTTATTTGCCTTGTCAGGTACTAGACGCTTTGTATATCTATAGATACTATTGAGTGTTCATCTGGAATACACTTAAATTACCTGTACTCAGTTGAAGCAAGTTGGTCTAACTCTAAGTACTCACCTCTGCTGAGGCAGGAAAAATCCTCCAAGTAATCAACCCAGTGACCCATAGAGTGTTGGATTTTTCTGTTTGTCATATGGGAAGAGACACTACTATTCTGTGTGCTGGGTGAATACTGGAAACTATCTGCTTCAGTGTTTGGGAATGAATCTTTCCTTGACTGAAGTAATTTTCTCACATCTGTACCCTGAGTGATACTCCACTGAATACTAGGAGAGAAGACTGTATTTTTCAGATTTCTCTGTGTAGCTCCTTCTTCCCAGGTATGCTGTTCTGTGAGCTCCAGCTGCCTTGTTCTTCCTGGACTTTCAACTCCATCTCCACTCAGGAAGACCACGCAGTTCCGTCTGGATTCTCCTCTGTCTGCATGGTAGTCTGAAGAAATCTACCAAGTGGGAGACTACGTAAGCATGGGGCTCATCTGGTTTGTCTGCTGTCACACAGAAATTATAATAGAGCAGCACTTGCATGTCTGTTGTTTTAAGTGCTGAGATTCTGCATTTTCACTGTAATTTTAGAAACTTTTGGTGGGTGACAGATAATAGAAGCATGAATTTTACCTGCATGTTCAACTGTTATTTGTATACATAACTAGTTTAAGGAGTGAGTTCAGATTACAAGATAATTTATAAAAAGGATGACTGGTAAAAAGACACAAGTCAAGTACTGTTAAAGCAATAGAGAAAATAAAATACTAAAAAACAAAAATAACACAGTAATGATAAATTCCAAAGCAAGAAGGGAATTTGGTAAGCATACATAGTTATTTTTAAAAAATAAAATTGCAATTATGAGGAAATTGGGATAAAAAATGACAAGGATTTGCCAAATTATTTATGTGTGATTAGTGGAGCCATTTTCCTAGAGAACACAAAGGTTGACATAGGTTTGAATTAGTGTAAATGTGCTGACAGAGAACGAAGATATGTTTTGGGCAAGTTTTATTTGAATTGACTCAGATGAAGAGGAATTCAGTTCTGAATGAAGAAATATCCATTGTGAATTAGATATTACTCAACATATGAGCAAAAAGTATAGCCTCAGGAGTGATGTAGCTTTCCCAGAGGGAGCCTATTTTTATAACTAAAGAATTTAAGAGAAGAGAAAAGGGAAAAAAAGGAGACATGAAGAGAGAGATTTTTATGATGAGAAGAAAATAATGTTCTGCATGATACAGAAGAGGTAATTTCTAGGGAAAAAAACAAAGGAAGAAAATTAAATGTCTTAGAGGAATTCATAAAAATTCGTTTGAACTGCCATTTGAGTAATGACAGTTTAAAACAGTAATACATAAATTGTCACTAGGCAAATACATGCAATCTCAGTAGACCTGTATCTGTGGCAGTGATATTAGAATGAGGTAAAGAATGAATAATAGATTAAGAATGAGAGATACAATATGGATCACTGGTTCAAGAATTTAACAGTGTCTGAAAGACTAAATGGATAACAATTAAACAGAAAAATAATGTACAGTTTTTAGGTCTGCTTGGTTTTATTTTTGAGGGACAAATTTATGTTATGAGTGAAGGGCATTTTAGGGGAGATCTATTAGATCTGTTTCAATGTGATGAGATGATAGGACAGAGAAATTAAATTCAAGAAAAGAAATTTAATAAACAATTAAATTTGGTCTTTAAAGATTAACTTGTTTATGTGATCACTCATTAAAAATGTTGCTTGTTGGATTTATGATGGTGCCCTTAGTCTACTGCTAATGACCATCTAATCAAGCTCTCTCTCTATATATACATATATCTACTTAGTTACATGATGAAGCAAATATTTTCCCCTCCTAAATACATTTGAAAACTGCCGATTTTTCACTTCTGTTGTTCTGCTTCTCATGCTCACAATCATTTTCCCTCACTTGAGTGACAATCAGAGCCTCCCATCCAGCCTCCCTGCCTCCTCTTTCACACTCTTTGATAGGCGATCTTTAAGCCCTTGGTCACAGCATGTCTCACTTCTGCTCAAACTTCTAAAGATTTTCTCATTCCACGAGGAGTCTGAGCTCAAGTTTATGGCTGCCATTGTACTGAGATATATTCCTAATCCATTTTATTTTATTTTATTTTATTAACTTTTGAGACAGGGTCTTGCAAAGATGCTCGGGCTGAACTCAAACTTAGTATCTTTCTGCCTCAGTCTCTCAGAATGCTGAGATTACAGGCATCTGCACACCCATCTGGAGCCACAACTGTAAAAACAATCCCCAAGTCCCCACACTCACTGGCAGTCGCTTCCTCTACCTTGTCTCTTAGTTATGTCTTTCTCCCGATGTTATCTGCTACTCCTCCCCTCACACGTGTTCTGCCTTGGAGAGTATGCACTGGCTCTTCCTACAGCCTACAACACCGTTTTCCTCCAGGTTTTTATGCGACTACAATTCTTACTTCCATTAGGTCTTGTAGACCCCAACCATCCTCAGGTCTTTGTTCCAGAGTCACCCTGTGAGGCCTAATCTGACCTCCCTTCATAAATGGTCACCACACTCTTATGTTCTCTGTCACCTCCTCTGTGCTTCACATCCAGTTATTTCATTTATTTCATTTAGTTGAATAGCATTAATCACCCTCAGTACTGCTATGTCATTTACTCATTTGGTGACCCTTCCAATCTGCCAACCCTAAGCAGTGAGGAACTTTTGCTTGTGTTGTTTTCCTGATATATCTACATACTCAGAAAGGTATCTACCCTGGCATGTGTTCACTAATACTAATAAAAAAAAAATGTTTATTAAGGTCTTAAACTATGTAGTACCCAAGCCAGTACTGCTGTTAATACTCCTTTCAACTATGCATAGGGAAGAAGGTGGTTCCACAAAAGTTTGACAATGTTCCTGCCAGCCTGACTGTGTGCACTTGCATTGGTGTCCAGTTACATTTAAGTCCCCTTTATCCACTGTCACAGACACCAATCTCTTCTCAATATGGTTTCCAAATTTTGATATTGATTTCCCTTCTCTGGTTTAGAAATATGCAAAATACTCCAGGAAACATTTAGTTAAATTTGGCCACCTGGATTCCTAATCTATACTCTAGCCTTTCCATTAAATCTTCAAGAAGGAAGAGCAATGTCAAAAGTCAGAATAATTGTGATTTTAGTTGTGGATTATTTTTGTCCTCACTATTTAAATGCTAAGGAACCAAAAATTATATAAAATAACTAAAATTACAGAGTTACTTTATTTCTTATGGAGGCTATATATGTGTGTATGTATGAATGTATATGCACACATGTATACATTATATATAACATATACACTAACTTTTACAGTATATAAAACATATAATATACAATGTATATGTGTATATTAGTCTCAGTCCTGCCAGAAACATTCCTGTTACCTCAGATAAATCATAAAGCTCTCCAGATTTTGGTTTCCTCACCTGTCAAGACAACAGAAAAGGAAAAAGAAAGTTGGATTGGGTAAATTTGAATTTCTTTTCAATGATCAAGTTTTGACAACCTGTTAAAAATTATAAAAAGTTATTATCTGAATTTGTCTCAGCGCTCTAGATGATAAAAATGTAAATACCATTGCTCTCTGTTGGAGAAGTGTTTATATGTTTATATGTGATTTATATGTGCTTATATATGACTATATTTAATTATTTGTTACTGTCTTACTTGATTACTAGATTCTGGGTCAGAGACCTCAGTCTAATTTGTGCTGGTTAACACTGAAATTTTTTTATGGCACTGAACAAATGATAGTGTAACAACATAGTTGAGATTATCTGCCTAGGATAATTGCATTAATTTGCATTTTTCTTTCTAACATTCAAATAAATGTAAGTATTTATGGAAAGAACAAATGTTGTAAATTGGCTCTGTGATCTGCCTTCTGTGTGTAACCCTGAAGTGTTTATCCTTCCTGGTGTCTTTGTGCTGAGTTCTCTTCAGAAGAGTTGTAGCATAGTTAATGTGGCACAAATGAAAGCAATGCTGATTTAATTTAACTTTCTTGTTTTTTTCCTGATAGTTTGTATAGAAAGAGCAAAAAGAGCTAAGATAATCCCAGATTCTAAAATTGTGACAGTGTGAAGAAAACTAGTTATTAATTATAATTTATGTTCACAACAAATTTATTTTTGAATGAAAAAAATTTTCATGAAAATGTAAACCAGAAACTAGGCAAAATAAGATCTTTCCAGTATAGAAATTTGGCACTTTTGATAAATTCAATAATCATTACAATTTCTAAAATCTTTGACCAGGAAATATATAGTGAAAAACATACGAAAATCATATTTATAACTAAAAGAAGTTTAATTTTTAATTGTCTCTTCCAAAAGTTTCACTTCCATTCCTTAAGTTACAGAACAAATTAAAAGTTTTCACTTTTTGAACCATGCATTGTTTTGAAAGGAAATGAGCATTTTTAGTCTGGGTAAAATCCCTAGGTACCCTGGCGGGTAGTAGCAGCCTGACTCTGTCCAACACACTTGGCCATCTGTACTCACAGCTTCTTCACACATAAGATGTAACTAATACTCGCTCAGTGGGATTGTTGGATTGATTAACTGGCATCCTATGTGTATGGCAGCTCTGCTTAAAACTGGTACATAATGCGCCGAGTTAATCGTGATTCATGTCAATGCTGATTTCCTCTAAAAGGTTCTAGAAATCTTTTATTTTTCTTGTTTCTGCATTTGTGTGGTCTCTATATTTATTATTTTAAAAGTTAAAACTATTTAATAGCAGGTCAAATGATTATGTTTTAAAAAAAAGAAAGCTGAGTGTGGTAGTGCATGTCTGCAATACCAACACTGGGGGAGACTGAGGCAGGAGAATCCTTACAAGCTTGAGGTCAAACTGGACTACATACTGAGTTCAAGCCAAGCCTCAATTATATAATGAGAATCTATCTCAATAAAACAGAAAGAAAGAGAGAAAGAAAGAAAGAAAGAATTATTAACTTTCTGATTTTGATATGGATGGAGTATAAAATGAGGGAAGTTGTAATTGTATTTTGTTTAGACTGTGAATATTGACAATTACTGTTCTTGTTTTACTTAATATTTTGATTTTGAAGTAAATTCATTTTAATACGGCACATGCAATGGGATAGTCAGAAAAGGAAATGTATAAAGTGACTGAAATATGTAGAAATTGATAAGCTAGTACTAAAGTTAATAGTGCTGTCATAAAAGAAATCACATACATCATGGAATCAATTATGGAAAGCTTCATAGAAAGAAAAGAATTTGAAGCAAATGTTAAAAAAGGAAGCTATTAGTGTGTGATAGACCATAGTGACAGAGTCTTTCATAAGTTTCCATTGTTACTGTGCTTGGGAAAGTCCTGAGTTGAGTAGGAAAGTCTTCAAGTCTCAGAAAACAGATCTGGTGCAGGACTGTGGTACATAAGCTAAACCTCACTATGATGCGGGGAAAACAGGAAAACTTAGTAGGATCATTTTCTTAAACCTATTTTGGAAAAGATATCATTTCTTCATTGGGTTTAACTCACTCCTGAGTCACAGTCTTTTGCTCAAACAGGTTTCATTTCCTTTCAATTTCACTCACTTGGCATTTCTCATACTTAGTGTTATCTCTAGATGAATAGTGATTGCTGGCTAACAGAAGAATATGACAGTTCCCTTAGACAAAACAGATTTTTCTGTGGATATGATTAATACTGAATGATTCATTGGTATTAAAAGTAGTACATGTTAATTAGTATCTTTTTCCCAGAACAAACACAATTATTTCACCCTCTCTTCTCCTTCATCAAAATATAATACTTCATGCACATTTGCTCTCTGACTCCACTCCATAAACAGCTACTATTTAAGCTAAAGTGTCAAACCTGGTGCATTTTAAGTAGAACATTTTATTAATTCTATAGCTACTGTATTAAGTGTCCTTTTATTATTCAGTAGTCAGTGGAAATAAAAGTAATTCATGAGACCCAACAATGAATATTGTGTATATATCGTATATATCCTGACTTCAATGAGTACATGATATTGTGGAATGAAGTACTTGTAAACTGATAACCTGTATTATAACAAGAAAAGTGATAATAGCTATAAAGAAAATATTGTGGGGTAGAGAAATGAATTCCTCTGTCCTCATCATTTCAGTATTCCAAGTCATCTGGACATTGCAGTATTGGGCAAGCAAAGTGATTGTTCACTCACAATGAAGGGGATTAGCTAATCAGCCAATACAATGCTATCATTGCCAAAGAGCATCATTGTCAAATATGTATTTTTTAAAAACTCGTAAGAATTACAAGTTGTTGGGATCATGGCTGTGTTGCTCTTTTGTTAAAATCTGATCGTGTAATTTTTACAAACTTTCACCCATTGTGGTTTTGGACAGCTCATTTAATGGAAACAATGAGACTGTTTGGGTAGAATAATGTTTCCTCCAAGACATCAGTCTCCTTCAATCCAGAGTGCAGTGGATATGCAATGAAACTCTAGTTGAAAAGAATCATTGCATGAATTTCTACACTAAAAATATGGAGCATTTCACCAACAAGAGAAACAGTATAGGTGCAATTTGAAAGTGAAAAGCTATAAAATACTGTCAGTCTGACAATGGCATTTTTGCTTTTCATTGAAATCAAATCTCAATCACTAGCTCTGCCATGCTCCCATCTTCCAATGTTACAGAGCGACTGATTGAAAACCACTCTCAAATATATTGAAGGGCAGTGACTTTTTCAATCTTTTTTAAATCAACTGTTTTATATTCTGGCTTTTTAATTTATAGTTTTGAAATACTACTGGTGTTAACAATTTACTTGACCAAATTTCTAAAGTTCTTTGAATAACCTAGTACCCAAAGGACATTCACATATTAGCAAAATTTAAATCTATCATTTATTGTTTGTAATTCATATTAAATACACAATCAAAACAGACATCTGAAATTAATGTTCTGTATATCACTGTGTGCTCATGAAAATAATGAGTTTACTTAGCCAGATAGAAAAAATTCCTAAAGTACAATTTCTCCTCTGATTAGAACAATCCACCAGATGCTTACAAAGGCCCTTTGGTGTTTCCTTCCTAAATCACTTGTTATTAATTTGGTAGTCTACTTAAGTCTTGTATTCTGCTCTCACTCCACATCCTGAGCACACGCAACTTTTTTGCTTTGTATTTCTGATTCAGTTTTCCATTCCTTTCTTATGAATTTTATAAAAATATGTGATCAACTGTACTAATTATGAGGCTTTACAAATATACCAAAGCTCTAAATTTGTGGCTTCAGAAATGAATTCAGCAAAAATATTTATAGCTTGTGTATTTTTATAATTTAAATAGTGTATTATTTTAAATACACAAACATTATTTATAATAATAATTATTTCTAAATAAGAATTTATATTTCCTAAATAGTGCTATTAGTCCTGATAGCTTGAGGCTATCTTGGAGGACAATTCTCTAAAATGCATTAATTCTATTTTGTTCTATTAATATATTGAGTTATAACAATACATTTTAAAAATATAAATCATCATTTTTTATATCTCAGAATACCCATATATAGTCAGAATGTATCACACATAAACATATTTATAGTGAAGTCAATTTGCTGACACTTCTAGTAAGAAATTTGAAGCTATGTTCATCTAATCTTAGATTCATCTATTTTTAAAACATCTTAAATATAATCACTTTGCAGATTGTTACTCTATACTATTCACATGTAACCCACTAAATCTGTGTATCGTTGTCATTCTTGTTCTTTGGACTTAATCTTCTAGGCTCTGTCTATTCTTTTTGGCTAGGCAATTTGTCAAACCATGCATTTAAGTAAAACTGATAGTTGGTAGTGCATTTACAAGGTCTGAGAGCTATCAAAATATTTACATCCTTCTGTTTGAGAGTTCTAAGACCACTCTCCTAGGCCACACCCTGTAGTCCTACCACAATTTACCAGCCATCCAATTCAATTCCTCAATCTTCTATTTTTTCATGCTTCCACATAAGAATTAGGACGAGGCAAGATACATAATTGCAAAATGGAAAATATTTAAGAGGGCTCAGTAAAATCAATAATCAAGAAAATATTTCATGCAGTACTTGAAAAAATAAAATAAGTGCAAAAATTCATAATGAACATAATGTCAAATTTTTAAATTAAAATGTTATTTGCTTATTTTAAGACCCTGCAGCAGGAACTGTCGTTTCCAATCAGTTTACAGTTCTCTCTACACAGGTCACCTGCCAGGAAGTTTATGAGGGTTGACAATGGCACAGAAAACAAATTAAGCAGCTCATAGTGTTATACATTGTCAGGTGTTAGTTTTTCCTTAGGATATTTTGATGAGTATATGCAATAGCCCTATGTTTTAATTTGTAGCATGATCACAAGACTCACTTTGGTCTTTGAGGTAGTTTGGAACGATGAAAAGGAATAATGTGCTCTATGGGATTTCACTTCCACTTAATTGCACTGGTGTATGAAAATCCCTCAAATATTAATTCATCACAGATACAAACTTCTTTTCTATTACTACAAGTAGAACTAATGTTTACAGAATATTTGCCCTGTGCTAGGCAAAAACCTGAATGCCTACTAACATAATGGGATTGTGCAGTGTCTGTTACAATCATCTGAAAGATAAAGAAACAAACTCTTGAGTGCTTCACACTTTCATGACAGAGGTGTAACTGACAGCCCAGCAACCAAGAACATGTGCTTAATGATCCACCACTGCCTGAAGAATAAATGGATGGTACAATCCATGATTCTCATGACTTAGTCAAAAACAGAGATATTGATTACATAAAGATCTCAGACTGTATTGCAAGTATTATAAAACTGATGAATACTTCCATAAATCTATTGTTTTACTGCTAAGTTGTTTTGGGGGTGATTTTAGGACCCCTGTATTTGTCTTCAGTATAGCTGTAGAATAACAAAAGCAGAAAGAGAAAGTCATAAAATCCACAATGTCATTGATTTTAGAAAATTTTTCTTAAATTTATTTACTATTTAATAACTACCAAATCATTCAAAGAGATCATTGTTTTTGCTTAAATGTCATAGCACCAATGGATGAAATATTCAGAAAACAAAAAATCCCTCAAATGAAATATTATAGCAACAATATATAAAAACCAAGTGATTTGGAAATTTTAGAATTATTAATTGAGTCTAAGATTCCAAACTATCTATTAAATAATTTTAATATCATCACCCCAGTAGTTAAGGCTAAAACTTACCTTCCTTCCTAGCAAGTTATTACTGTATATGTTAGCATTTGTCAATTTTAAATACCCCTCGACTTAATGCTATTTATCTTATTGATTTTAATCAGTATTTTAAAATTTTCAAAAATGTTTTCTTTCTATATATGCATAACATATGTGTGTGCTTAGATGTAAAATTACTATTGCTTCTTGAATCTTACCATGTTCTGGGTTCAACCTTTTCCTGAAGTACATACTTACAAATAGTTTCATGGAATGATTACATATACTTTGATTTATTTTAACTATCTAATTTATTTGTCAAAATAATTTATATTTCACTGCAACTCGGTGACAGTTTTGTTATTTTGTACCACAGCATTGAAAATAATATTTCATATTTCTCTGGACTCTTCTGTTGTGATTTAGAAGGCAGCCATTAGAATAATTGTTGTTAGTTTTTAGGCAAACTTTTATCTCCTTCTCAATGCTCTTATAGTCTCTCCTTCTTCTCCTCCTCCTCCTCCTTCTCCTTCTGCTTCTTCTTCTTTTTCTGATTTTAGCATTGTACAGTTTATTACAATGGCATTAATTATGAAATTTAAGAATTTTGCTTAAAACATGAAAGACTCATTTTGATTTATTTTCAATACTGGAAATTAAACTCAGAGCTTTTCACTGAGCTACTTTCTCGGCATTTTATTTTATTTTATTTTTTAATTTTTAGAAAGGTTCTCACTAAGTTAAACAAGTTTGATTCGAAGTTTTGATCCTTTTGCCTCAGCCTTACCATGTGTTGAGATTACAGGCATGCCTTTCTTAAAACATGGACAGCTGTTTAATTTTAGATCCATGTCTTTCTGTAACTCTAAAAATATTTCCAAATGTTGCTTCTTTTCCATTATTTCTACTCTTTTTCTTTGAAAATCCTTTTATAATGGAAGTTATACATTGTCCTTTTATCATTAATATTTCTTCCTCATCATCTTACTTCTCTTTAGATATTTTAGATACTTTCCAAATTCTACCAAAAATGAGTCTATCGTCTTCTTTAAAGGTACCTTCTGTAGATTAAGCTTACACACATGCGCACACACACACACATACACACACACAGAACACTTTCCTTTGCAAACAATTTGGTTTGCAGACAGTACCATTTGGCAAAATTTTGTTTTCGTTTGTGAACTCTGTATCACATGACAAACATGACTGTGGTCATCTTTCCTAAACAAACACAAACAAGGCCATCTTTTCCGGATTTGTGGTTTATATTAAATTTGTGAACTGATGTGTCACTACTGCCACTACATATATATGCTATATTAGTTATCTTATCTTTTGGGGGCTTTAACCAAAACCACCTCACACCTGTAATTCAAGGGAAAAGAAATTTATTTGCCTCCTGTTTTGAGAGGTATCAGTTGACTACATCAAAGCAGAAAAATGATGAAAGGCCAATTTCATGGTTGCTGAGAAGAAGAACTCAGAGAAAGTGATCTAGCAGGGAAAATACCTCCAAATCATGCTCCCTATGATCCATCTTCTGCAAACTGTCCCCACAACATGACATTTGGTTATAAACATGAGTATAATACCTACATGTGTCAATATTCTTCAGGAATCGCAACATCTATCTAGTTGACAATTAAGACTATCACAAAGGGATATACGATAACAAGAAATAGTAAATGCCAAAATAAGAATGTGAAGAATTATAATTATAAAAACGATTTCTGCAAAATAGCAGCACTTAGCAACAGAAAACTTAAAAACAGGATCATATATTTGATGCACAACTGTGAACTGGTTCATGATTCAGTGTCTCCCTGATGACATGGAAAAAGGTTGACTCTGACAAGTAATAAAGATATCTTACCCAAATTGGTCAAATTTAATCCTCAGTTCATTAAATTTGTTCTAGACAGTGATAGAAAAAGGAAATGTTAATAGGTTAATAGGATTCCACTTACAACTTGTGATCTTTTGGGGATTGTTATCTCATTCAGTGCCCATCTCAACTCCCATGAGTTCCACGAACTACCATGAGCTAATTCTGCAATCCGTGAAATGCCAGCTGAAGGAATGAATTAGCAGCAATGGGGGTCAGAACCAGGAAATGGAGAGGAGGAATACTTATATATGCTAACCGATGGGAACTCATTACTGGACTAGACAGGATGATAAGCAAGCAGTTAAATATTCAGTACTGTTTATCTGCTTAATTTCTAGGACTTATAGAACATGGCTCATTCTTTAAATTTAACAGTGACTATGACAAGAACATTAAAAACAACAGCTAAGAAGTTCACCACCTCAATATGGTATTTGCTCTGAGTAACTAATCAAGTGAGGAATTGCATGTGAGGCCTTGTGGACTGGCAGTTGGTGGTCGACTTGTAACACCCAGCTACACTGAATCAGCATGGTGCTGAATGTGGATGACCCACCTGAGGATTGTTGCCAACAACATAAAAAGGAAAACTGGAGAGGAAGAAGTGTGCTGTTGGTTCTCCTGGAGGAAGTTGTCAAGCTTCTTTCCTAGTATGAACTTGGCTGTTCTCATCGTTAGAGGAGCTCAGGACCTTGTTGTCACTGAAAATGGCGGGGTTCACTTTGGGGGAACTCTGGTCCTTACTTTGAGCATCAACTCCTGGTTCCAGTGCATATCCCTCAGTCTACTGGCACAGATCACTCATTCCGCTGGCACAGAATTTTAGCTTCTGTCACTGGTCTTTGGGGCTTCCCAGCACAGATTCATGAAACAGACTTGCATGACACATTGCCATGGGCTCTAGGTTCTCAGTGGAACTTATGCAGGACTTTGACATGGGACCCAGGCATTCACAGCTGAATTCTTTGGGTCTTTAGTGTGTGAACAGATTTCCTGCTCTTCTTTTGTATTTGACCCTTTGTGTGACAGTTATAAAATAATTCCATAAATTATGTGTCCTGTATTAAATTGTTTTCCTTGCAAACCCTGACTATAATAGGCCTTAATATTTAAGGCCGTTTTAAATTCCATCTTCTACCTTTTTGTTCCTTCACAATTTGCAAAGACCTGAGTTTCTGGATTGTCTGCATTTTCTTTAATTTCTGATTTCAAACCAACTTTTTACCATATTCATTTTCTCTTTCTGCCAGTTACCTAGCCCAAACAGTCAATAGTGAAAAAATATACAGCTTTATACTTTCTTTAGATACTTTACATATGAAAAGTACACCGACATATAACAAATTTTAAGAATATTTGACATCTACATTTTACAACATAAAAATAATCCCTATGCTTTGAAGAGTTAAATATACAAAAGAAAACTTATACATTTGCATAGAAAAAATCTGTAATTTCAAAATAAGGAAGAATTTTCCAGCTGGGTGTGGTGGTGCACACCTGTAATCCCAGCACTCAAGTGGCTCAGGCAGGAGGATCACTATGAATTGAAGGCCAGTATGAACTACTTAGTGAGACCCCATCTAAAAACAAATAAATAAATGAATAAAAATTTTTTTAAAAAAGGAATTTGCCAAAATACTTAGAAAACCACTATTTTTGTGTCTTAGATTGGTAGTCAAAATTACATGTACTTACTGAATTCCACATGACATGGACTAGTTAAATCTAGCTAATTAACACATGTTGCCTCATTATAGTTATTATTTTTCAGTGAAAATGCTCAACATCCACTGTTGAAAAATTCTTAACATTGAAAATAATTTATAAATTCAAGTATATAAAAATGAGAAGCTTCTGACAACTTCTGATCATGTACATGTCATAAACAGATTGGAAAGGTAAATGAATTAATCTAATTAATTAGCAAAGAAAAAGTTTAAATCCTCAAACCTCAAAAGAAAACATATTGAACTTATTTCTTCATAGAAATAAGAATTTAAAGCATGCTTGATGGAAAGGCAAAAATTTAGAAGTCTTACAATTATTTAAGTTGTCTGAGAATGAATGGAAATACATAAATGGGGCTGTAGATTCAAACAAGCACTATGAAAAATATGAAGAATAAATTATTATTATCATTTAGTAAAACCTAAAACATACACACACACACACACACACACACACACACAATTTAATTACCAAGTATATACCTAAGAAAAAATCTTTTCCATATAGCATTTTCATAATATGCAAAAATAATCTTGAAATCATTTTTTATTACTAAATGAAAACTGACCTAAAACCAAAGCACAAATAACTGGAAGAGTTACATGTTGTTGTGTATTCATATAAAATAAAATTATATTGCACTGAAATAAACATATCATGAACACCATTCATTTATCTCACAAACATAATGCTCAAGGAAAGGATGACATGCAAGAATACCTACAAGTCCGGACGTTCCATTTATATCAAGATTACAAGCAGTCAAAATAAATCACATAATTTGGGAACCTGTGTACATTTGTCAAAACTATTTTTCAATAAAAAAATAACTTTTGTAAATCCAGAATTTATATTAGAAAAATATAGAGGGGAATTGACCATATAAATTATACCCTTTTTCTTGCCCTAAGTGACATAAATTTCATAATTATCTGTTAAAACCATATAAAAGTTTTAGTTAATCTTTATATATGTCATATTAAGAAGTCAAAAAGGAAATTAAAATGAACCCCAAAGAGATAAAGGCAGAAATTTCTTTTGATGTCATGTTAATTAAAAATCTAATTGTAAGTGAAGAAAGTAATTTAATTACAAATGAGAGTTAGCACAATGTTCGATCTTTGCTTTAGTTAAATTTCTTTGTTTTGCTTGATATTATGTGCACAAATATTTGTATTGTTTTCCAAAGAACTAGCTGTCCTAAAATAACTATCAGATCATCCTATTCTGGTAGGATAACTTTGTTTATATGAATATCCTCGAATTTTGTTAAAATGCACATTCTACTCACTAAGCCTTATGTGAGGCCTAAAATTCCAACAAATCATCACAGAAGGTCCATTCTACTGGTCGAAGGAATACTTTTTGAGGAACAGGGCTCTAAGCCATGTAAGACAGAATGGTTTTAGCTTAACAAGAACTCAGTAGGTGACCTGCAAGTGAGGTCACCATGAATTTATCACTCATTTAGGTCACAGTTGGTATTAAAATGGAACTGTTAGTAATTGTGCTCAGAACAAGGCACAAACTAGAACGTCCTCAACAAGCTTGGGACATCTGTTACCCTATCTTTGAGTTATAATGATCTTTTAGACACTCTAGAATTTAAAATCAGACTTTCTGTTAAACTTAACACCATAAATCCCTCTGAATAGCATAGCTAACATTGTCTCCTAACTTGAAATGCATAACAAGTGTTCTGAGGAAAGGTCTTTGAGTTAGTGAGTTGAGGTTTACATTTTGCAAAACACACAGTGTAGAAAAGTTATGCCCCAGTTGAAGTGGGTGTAAATTCCCCATCTGCTGCTAGCTAGACAGTCTGGACTCTGGATTCCTCTTGCTCTTGAAATACTCACAGGACATGGTCTTGTTCCATTTCAATGAAATAATCTCTACTTTTGTCATAAGATATTGTTTTATTATATCTCTTACAGATTTCACTTTTTTACATTAAATGAAATTTGCTTCTATCATTTTTTTTGTAGAATTTAAAAGTTAAACCAACTTTTAAAGCAAAACAATGATTGTCATTGATTAAACAAAATTAGAACCTTAAGATTTTATAATGAATTACTTTTGCTGTTTTTTTAACTAATTAATAATGAATTTAGAAAATTACTTCTTTTAGAGGGTTTTATCTTTACTACAAGTGTGAAAAGTAGACATTGGTGTTTTCTACTATGTGATTAATCTGTCCAGAAGGAAGCTACTTGAAAATATAAATTTTTAGAACACAGTCTCAAAGTTTTAAAGGAAAAACACTCATAGCAACCAAAGGAAAGCCAACAACAAAAAAGAAATTTCATTTTTATAAAACTAAAATGCAAATCACCTACAGGTATTCTGAAATGATGTCACAGAAAACTATTTTGTGCTTTCCAATATATAGAAAAGTCTTTTATATAATATTTCAAAAATCTGTCATTGGAAAATAAAAATAGATTTTAAAATGGCAACTAGAATTAAAGTAAAAAGCTAAGGATTCTTTCTAGTTTTGAATCACCAGGTTTTTCTTATCTTATCTGCAAAATGTAATGAATGCAACTAAAGAAAAAATTACTTCTATTTGTATTAAATAGAATCTTGGAGAGTTTTATTTAATATCTGTATTTCTTTTCATGCAAAGTGATTTTAAATAATGGAGATGATATTATAGTTTTAAGTCTCTAAAAAGTTTTTATAAATTATACTCAATACTTAAACAGCCTTAAGTTAGAGGTATGATACTTTGATAATGACATATGGTTTTCAGAAAAATAGCAGAAACTGACATTCTAGAAAAACAAAATGAGTGATTCATACCCCAGCAAAATCTAATATTACTTTATGTGCCAAGTTAGTCATAAATTTTGGACTTCCTGCAAGGGGCACTACTGATGTTCTCAGTGATTTTGTTTTTCTGATTTTTTTTTAACATTCTAATCAGTCCTGAAAATTTTAGGTACGAATAAAGAATCCATTATGAAGCAGCATTCTTTTGTCTGATTCATTCTTCATAGACTTGTCTTATAGACTTGGCTTTAGAGAGTTTCTAGACTAACTTGTAAGTGAAACACAAAAAAATTGCCTCTGGCCTATATATCCTGTTGACATCATCTTCATGTGATGATTTCCAGGAACTGGGAAGTGCATCTAGTCCTGTTGTTATGAACTTTCATTAAATGATCCACTCCACTCAGTTTAACACACAGCTCCTAGGTACACACGTGACCCTGAGGCAATCACAGAAGATCAACAAGTCAACAAAATACAGTCTCTTTCCACTAGGAGCTCTTGTCAAGGATAACAGACAGGAAAGTACATTTAACCCCATGGTTGACACATGCAATAAATGAAGCATAAATGGGATTCTAAGACAGAAGGATAAAGGGATTCAGGCTCTGACATATTTACCTAAAATCATCATCTTTCAAATGCACTTACTTTGACTCAAGTTATGCATTTTGTATATTTTCCTATTCCCGAAAATTCTTCTTTATTATATATTGTTTGTTATTATCAAAATGATTTGTAATAATGGTAATGATTGCTGAATGAATGAATAAATGCATGCTTGTACTATTTAAATGTCTTTGGATTTTTTCTTACTACTTTATTTCTTATCATTTTTATTAGTACATGTTAGCAGTACATAATGTTTATATTCCTCATGGTATAAATTCCTTTGACACACCCACAAACCACATCTTAATTATTTACTTATCCCTTTCTTCTCCATTCATCTTTTGGTTACTTTTTCTTTTGAAAAAATCTATCTTCTTGTTTCTTTTTTTTTTTTTTTTTTTTGCGGCACCGGGGATCGAGCTCACAACCTCGCGCCTGCCTGACAGGCGCCTAAGCTGCTGAGCCAAACTCCTGGCCCTGGTTTTTTGAGGCAGGGTCGCACTGTGTAGCTCAGGCCAGCCTTGCGCTCGCGTTGTAGCCCAAGCCGGCCTCGAACTCACAACGTTCCGCCTACCTCAGCCTCCCAAGTGCTGGGATTAAAGGCGTGCGCCACCACGCCCCGCTCTTCTTGTTTCTTATAATCGATCTTTTATTTTAATCTTTATTTACACTTTGGATATCTTGTATAGCAGAAACCATATGATATTTAAGCCCATTTGTCTGATTCATTGCATTTAATATCATGGTTTGAAGGTTCATTAACTTATTTACAAATGACTCAAGTTTTGGAAACAACCCAAGTGCCCATCAATCAAAGAATGGATAAAAAAGATGTGGTATTTTTATATAATGGAGTACTACTCAGATATTAAGAAAGATTGCATTGAAACTTTTGTAAGTAAATAGTCACGACTTGAGACCATACTCTTAAGTGAGATAAATCAAACCCACATGTGTAAATACTGTATTGTCTCCCTAGTGTAAGAAACAGAAAAGTATATATGATCCAAAATCTATAATAAATACTACGTAAGGGTAAAAAACAGCTCAAAGAGCAAAAGTAACTGGGAAGGGAAAAGGCAGAAAGAGAAAAGGGAAGACGGAAAGATATAAACCTGTATATATGTATATGTAGTACTCCATTTTGTATGAATGCCAGATTTCTTTATCCAATTATTTCTTGATGGACATTTAAGCCTTTTCTAGTAGTTATTATTGCCAGACATCGTGGTGTACATCTGTAATCCCAGCACTCGGGAGGCTGAGGCAGGAAGATGGTTGCAAGTTCAAGACCAGTCTGGACTACAAAGTGAACTCAAGACCAGCCTAAACTGCATAGCGAGACCCTGTCTCAGACAGAAATCTAAAAATAAAATAGCAGTTATGAGTTGTGTTGCTGTAAACAATTGTATGCATATATATCTGTAATATGTCTTTAACTCCTTGAGGAAGAACCTTTAAAAGGGAGTATCTGGGCCAAATGAAATTTCTGTGTTTAGTTTTTGAAGGAATCTCCATATGCATTTCCATAAAGGTTGTACTATTTTACAATCTCCCCAACAATGGAGAAAGTTTTTTCTTACCCCACAGGCTCTCCAGCATTTGTTTTGACTCGATGTTATATTCACAGTCATTCTTTTTGGAATCTCAGTGTTGTTTTAATTTGCATCTCTCCAGTGACCAGAGAAGAGTAATTTTTTCATTTGTTTATTGGCCATTGCATGATTTCTTCTGTGAAGTATCTATTAATTTCAGGTGTCCATTTTTGATTGAATCTGTCATTTGAGGGGAGTTCTCATTTTTTTGAATTTTTCATAAATTCTAGATATTCTCAAATATGATGCAGCTAACAAAAACTATTTTTTTATTTACTAGTACATGTTTCTAGTACATAATGCTTATCTACCTCGTGAGGAGTTGGTGTATGTTCATAACACGTATTTATTCTTTTTTTCATCCATTTTCCCTTCCCTCCCACCCATGTCTTTGAATCTCCTGGATTTTGTAATCATGCAATATTTAAGCACCTATTCCATAGGTTGTCTTTTCACTCTGTTGATTTTTTCTTTACTATGAAGAAGCTTTTTAATTTGATATAATCACATTTGTTGATCCTCAATATTACTTCATGTGCAATTGTACTTCTATTCAGAAAGCCTTTGCCCATACCTATGTCTTCAAGAGTTTACCTACTTTATCTTCCAAAAGATTAAATGTTTTGTTTTAACACTGAGAGCTTTGATCCATTTTAATACATTTTGATTTCAATTTAATATGTTGTAATACATAGAGGTATAGATTTGGTCTTCTGTATTCATTTTGCCCAGAATCATTTATGAAAGATGCTATCTTTCCTCTAGAACATGTTTTGGACTCCGTTATTCATGATAAGATAGCTGAATTCTCCTGGGGGTAGTTTCTGTTACCTCTATTCTATTCAGTTGATCCACATGTTAATTATTGTGCCAGTACCATGCTATGTTTATCATACTAGTTTTGTGATATTACTTGAAGTTAAGGTTGTGTTGCCTCCTGCTTGATTCCTGTTGCTCAGGATTGCTTTGGCTATTCTGGGTCTCTTCTATTTCCATACAAGTTTTAGGATTGTTTTCTCTAGTTCTGTGAGGAATGTTTATGTATATTTTGATTTGAATTGCATTAAATCTGTTTGCATTAAATCAGCTTGGAAGTATGGCAACTTGGTTCTGCCTATCCAGGAGTGAGGGATGTCTTTCCACTTTCTGATGTCTTCTTTGGTATATTATTTTAGAGTAATATAGTTTCATTTTAGAGACCCTTCACTTTCTTGGTCAGGTTAATTCCTAAATATTTAGTTTTTCTTGATTCTATTGTAAATGGTAGTTTATTCCTAATTTCTTTTTCAGTGAGTTCATTACTGTTGTACAGGAATGCTATTGATTTTTGGTGTTGATTTTGTATTTTGCTACAGGATTGAGTTTAGTTATTAATTCTAGGAGTCTTTTGGTGGAACTTTTTGGGTACTGTATGTAGAGGATCATATTGTCTAGAAATAATGATGATATGATTTCTTCCATTCCTATCTTTTTAATTTCTTTTTCTTGCCTGATTGCCCTGGCTAATATTTCAAATACTAGGTTGAACAGGATTGGCAATAGTCGACATTTTTTGGGTTGGTCCTGATTTTAGAGGGAACATTTTCAGTTTTTCGTCAATTAATATGATGTTGGCAATAAGTTTATCATAGATGTTATCAGATTGGGGTAGGGTCCTTTATGATTATTTTCTTCAGGACTTTTTTTCAATAGAGGTAAGATTTTTGTCAAAGGCATTTTTTGGCATCTATGAGATATATTATAACTTTTGTCCTTGCTTCTGTTTATGTTATGTATTAAATTCACTGATCTGTGTGTCACAACATTCTGCATCATTTGATTGGAGCTCCTTGGTCATGATATATGATCTTTTTGATGATTTGTTACATTCTGTTTGTATGTTGTTGGAGATTTGTGAAAATATAGACATTGAAGGAACTTGCCTATAGGTCTCTTTTTTGGTTGGATCCTTGTGTGTTCTTTCAGTCATCATAATGTTATATTCTTGGAGTAATGTTGTGAATATTTCTTTCCTTTCAATTTAATTAAAGAGTTTGAATACTATTGGCACTTACTCCTTCAGGAAGTTCTTATAGAATTCAGTGGTGAATTCATCAAGTCCCAAGCTTTCCAGTGTTAGTAAGCTTTTGATACTGCTTCAATTTCATTGGCTGTTGCTGGAATACTCAGAACTTTTAATCATCTTGATTTAAAATTGTTAATTCATATATATATATATATATATATGAATATCTATATTCTATCCATTTTTTCAGGATTTTCCAATTTATTGGTATAGAGGTTTTCAAAATAATTACAAAAAAATCTGGATTTCATTGGTGCTCATTATCGTTTTAACTTTTTTATATCTACTTGCATTGATTTAGGTCTTTTCACTCTTTTTTTATAAGATTTGCTATGCAATTGTCTATTTTGTTTATTCTTTCAGAGAAGTACTCTTTGATTCATTGATTCTCTGTATTATTTTCAGGCTCTATTTTTATTAAATTCTACTCTGATTTTATAGTTTTCTTCCTTGTACAGACTTTGAATTTAGATTATTCTAATTTTTTGAGGAACTTGAGGTAAGTCATTTGGTAATTTGCTTGGGTTCACTCTGTTTTGGCTGATATGGACATTCACTGCTATAAACTTCCTTGTTAGGAAAGACTGCATTCATAGGTCTTTGTATGTTGTATCGCCATTATCACTCGATTCTAGGAACTATTTTCCCCTATAATTTCTTCTGTGATCATTGATTATTCAAGAATGAATTATTTAATTTCCGTAAGTATGCATAATTTCTGTAGTTTATTTATTTTTCCATGGACTTCTATTTTCATTCTATATCTGGTAGTATGGATGGGAAAAATTTGATTATTTCCATTTACTTAGGCATGCTTTATTGACTAGTATGTGGTCTATTTTAGAGACAGTTCCATGTACTGATGAGAAGACTGTGTATTCTGTTGTTGAATAGAACACTATGTAGTTGTCTATTAAGTCCATTTGTTCGAAAGATTGGTTCAAATCTGATATTTCTTAGTTGATTTATTTGACCTGTCTATTTGTGACAGTGAGGTGTTGAGGTCCCCCACTATAACTGTGTTGAAGTTTACCTGATCCTTTATGTTCAGTAGCTTTGTTTCATGAAGTTGGGTACACTGGCATTTGGTTAATTTATGTTTATAATTATTATTTCTTCCTCTTGACACATTCCCTTAAACAATATATAGTGCCCTTTTTAACCTTTTGTGAACAATTTTAACTTGAGATCTACTTTTTCTAAAAATGGGAGAACTTTTTCTTCAGGTTCCTATTTCATGGAAAATTGTTTTCCACCCTTTGATTTTTAGGTTATGAATTTCTTCTTTTACATTAAATGTGTTTATTTTATACAGCATATGTTTGGATTTTGTTTTAATGATCCATTTGCCAGTCTGGGTCTTTTGATCAGAGAGGTGAGATGATTCACATTGAGAGTTACTATTGAAAAGTATTGACTTATTCTTGTATTCCATTACCTTTTTCTGATACTGATTCCTTTTTTCCTTCTGTTTAACTTTTCACTCTGCCTGATGTATTCATTCTATAAGAACTTTGGCACTGTTGGCTTCTTTGTCTCTTTCTAGGATATCTGTAACATTTTTTAGAGTACCAGTTTAGGGATCATGAAGGTCTTAAATTGGTCTTTGTCATGAGTAAGTGTTAGATTTCCATCAGGGTTGAAAGATAGTTTTACAGGATATGTCATTGTGTTTTGAAAGGTGTTTTCTTTTAGGGGTTGAAACACTTCACTCCAAGTTCACAGCCTTTACAGTTCAAGTAGAGATGTCCACTATAATTCTATTCGGGTTTAGCTTTTTTAAAAATGATTAGTTGCTTTTCTCTAATAGCTTTTAAGATTCTGTCTATGTGTTGGATTTCTGGGATTTTTTGACTACTGTATAGTATTAAGAAATTATTTTCTGATCATTGCTGTTCGGGATTTTATATCCCTCACTTATATATCACACTCTGTTCTCGTATTTGAAAACTTTCCTACTATAAATTTTAACAGGATTTTTATATAATTTGTGCTATCCCTTAATATTTACTATCTAAGTTAAATTTCAGATTATCTTCTTGGTGTCAACTAGCAGTAGTTGGAATAATGTTTCACATCTTTTGATGTAAGGTATCTCTGGATAATTGGATACCAACATCAACCCTATCTCCTAACTCTGACACTCGGCCCCCATATTTGTCTTGTGTGCTCCCCATATTTTCAAGAGAATGTTGAGATCTCCTGTATTTCTGTTTTGTACTTTTACATGAACTCTATTGCCTTACTAAACTGGTCGTCTATGTTTTGTATCATTTGGTTTACCTTAGCTTGCTTTTTATTAGTGTCTTCTGTAAACTCACTAATCATTTTATTAGTCCATTTCTCTTTAGTTACATCTTCTTTGAGGTTGCCAAGGATCTTACTGCTCTGTTTATGTGTATCCTAATTGTATTTATTTCAGATAATTTAGCTGAATGGCTTTTGATTTTCTTCCCGTTTGTTGCCCAAAAGATCTGATTTGGGTGATTTGTGAGTTTCAACACTTTTTGGTTATTTTTCTCCTGAGGTTTGCAAGTTCATTATGGTGGAAGTCATTTGTCGCTTTTATGCATACCTCTTTAGTTATTGTCTGCTTCTCCGCGATGCATGCCAGTAGGTCATTTGGTAATTTGACCAAATATATACCTTTGCCTCTTTCCCAAGATCCAACCATCTCTATTAATTTGGGAGGGGAGTGTGCAGTATAATTGTCCCAGAACCCACTTCTCTGATAATGAAGTGCAGTATTGTTAATGACACATAAATGATATGCATTTTAAAATATAGGGAAAACAAATTAATGGCAAAAACTATGCTACTTAGAAATAGCAATAAAATCACTGACAATAATGTTACCAAAGGCAAACTAGAAATCAACAAACTATAAAAACCAATAATGTGACACTCTTCATGATAGAAAAGAGATGTTTAATTATAGTTTAAACACTGACAACCAAATATTGACTAATATATAGTGAATATCTACTAAAGACCACAACACCTGTATTAACAATAGAAAGGTATTCAAGGTCTGGCAATGTAACTCAGTGAGAAGAGAACTTGTTCAGGGTGGACAAATCCATGGGTTTAATCTCCAGAGCTGAAAAACAACAACAAAAGCTTAAAAATAAAGCAGCTCATTCATTTGTACATATACCCACTCCCCAAGATGATTGCAAGTGGCATGTACTAGAACTTGAACTTTCTAGGCTCTGTCCTTGTTAGTGGATCTGTGGGACTTCAATCACACTGGCCTAGTGTAGGTAGAGTGTCTTTGGGTCGCTTCAGTAGATGCAGTCTTCTCAGTCCTGGTATCTCAGGCTGACTGCCTGCGTGGATTTCAAATCCTGTTTCACCAGCTACTCCCACAGATATACCCTCCTATCTACAGAACTCTCCTGCAGACTACAGGCAATGTCAGAGGAAAGGAAATGTTACGGTGCTGTTGTGTATGTGTTTCTTTCTTTGTTTATTTCTGTATTTTGGCCTAACTGAAGGTATTCATGCCACCATCTCCTACCAAATTTCATCAACTGCTTATCATATAAAAAGAAATTTATACGTTATTCATCCTTTTCTCCTGTTTGAAGTGCATATATATTATATAATGGTTAAATCAAGTTAATTTTTAATAGATGGATTACTTCACTCAGATATCAGTTTTGTGGTAAGAGAAGTGTCAGTCAATGGTCAATCCCTAGACGAAATAGCAGAGATAATCAACAAATAAATAGAAAAGTTTTGTTTTGTTTTATTATTTTAAAGAAGAAAAATAGAAATAAAATACAACAGTTTCAAATCAGGCAAATAGGAGAGTAACAATAATTAATACATTGCACATTGTTATCTTCATACTACTTACTCAGATTACACAATAGAGGCATGAAATAATGTCCAGACAATATTAGCACAAATCTTTCTTTTCAATGAACTAAGAGAAACTAGTTGTATAGCTAAATACCTTCCCCAGTCCCTACCTCGTAAAGGTTCCACCGTTTCACAGAAACCTTGCCCTGAACACAGAGGCCTTTGGGGCCCATTATAGCAGAGAAGATACCTATTCTGTAATCGTGAAGTTTTGATAAGGTTTATGGGCTTCTATTTTGCTTTTGCCCTATTTTGAGTATTTAAAACCCTTTACTCATCCTTCACTTTATTTTCTGAATCTGCTTGCTTATTCAGAGAAAGCTTCTCCTTTACATAGTTTTCTTTGTTCCTTTAGATTGAATTTGGACCTCACATGCTTAAGACTGGTGTTCCTGTGCGTGAATGGTCCTGAATTCTCTCTCTCTCTCTCTCTCTCTCTCTCTCTCTGCTGATATTTGTTGGCCCCCCAGGGTATTATTAGCAATTGCAATAATTTTACTTAAAATGTGTTGAGCATTTTGTGCATGATGAGACTTTTCAAACGTCCTTAAAGGTATTTTAAATTAATTTTTAAAACAAGCTTGCAAAATGAATGTTCCATTAGACCATTTTACAGAAAAGGAAGCTGAGACTGGGTTAATTTCCCTAAATACACACTAAGGTAGACTAAGAATTAAAAATTATGCAATGATTGTCATTCTTAGGATATAATTACTGAAGCAATTCTAATTCACTGGCTTATTCTCTACCTATCTGCCAATGATGTCTTACCAACCCTTTTTCAAATGAATATCTATACTAATTCACAAGCACACACACAAATGGCTAAAATGATTTTAAAAACCACTAAGACCATAAACTGCCAAGAATGTGTAATCACTGGAACTCAACCTGTGTCATGAGTAACATTATAACAAAATATATTCTCTTTCACTTTTAAAAAGTGAAATTGTGGTGTATTCTCACTAGAATCCTATTGTATAATGCTTTAGTTACTTTTCTGGTTACTGGGACAAAATGTTCAACACCCAAAGTTAAAGGAGGAAAGGTTTGTTTCGGCTCACATTTTATAGAAGTTTCAGTCCACAAGGCTCCAAGGCAGGGTGACATGGTAGAGGAGCATCACAGAGCAGACAGGAAGCAGCAGGAACTGCTTTCTTTCTGGCCCTTTGTATTCCAGCTAGACCATAAGTCTTTTGGATGGAGCCACCCACACGCAGAGTGGGCTTCTGTTTTGACTAAACTCATTTAGCTACACCCAGAACTATGCTAATTCTGATCAGTGGACTAATTTTTAACCACACACCCTTAAGCCTAGTGTCACATACCCTAAATCCAGCCAGCTCCAAAAATCCCTACCAATGAGCACATTAAGCTTTGGGGGACATCTAATTGTGAGCTGTAACAAGTAATAAAAAGGAATACACTATTGATAGATGCAAAAACAAGCATGACCTTCATAAATATAACTGAATAAAAGAAAACTTCCAGCAAAAGTATCATATACCAAGGGAATAATATTCGCTTATTTTATTGAGGAAAAAGGAAATTATAGCTAATATCTTGGTTCACTCAAATGAAAACTGACTCTTGTTATTTGCTTATTTGCTAAGTACACTGCTATGAAACAATATGAAGTATGATAATAAGATACTGTAAAAGCCTAAGTTGAAAAAAATGCATTATAATGCAAGACATATCCCCATTAATCCCTCTCAAAATATTTCCCTTCATTTTAGACAGACTTATCCAATCACTCTCACTATTTTCTGAAAGAGTGATTTCTGTGAATAACTTTATTTGCACTGTTGTGGCTGCCTCAGTGTCCTGAATTGGTTCAAAATATTTTCATTTCTTTATCATTTTAACATTGAAAATGAATTAGAAGTCAAATGATACCACATCGATTAACTAAGGTGTATAGACACCCACTGTAATATACTTACGAGTCTATCCCGTTTTTTAGACAGCACTTAGCAGTAGCATTCACCTTATTTTTTTATCAGACTTTTAAGGACAACTCACAAAAGAAGATTTCCAGAATGGTTTCAGAAAATGAGAAGAATGATGAGTTAAGCATCTCCAAACTGAGGAGGATTAATGGAAATTTATCTTTTATTGTGATAATTTTTTCAAAAATGAAATATTTACTGTATATTTTGATCTCCTCCTGTATAAACAACCCACATCAAGATCTCAGAACGTGTACTATTTACCTATTTGTGAAAACTGTGATATTTCCTTGAATCCTAGTCACCTATCATATCTTTCATAGTTTGAAATTATTGCCAAACCTGCTCCTAGATGTTCTTTCCTTTTTTACTCTGGTAATTGTTCTGGTCAAGAGATACTTCAATCTGCAAGTTCTCAACTCCGTGATTTCTCTACCTTCTCAACAACTAAGATTTCAATAGCACCTTTTCTTCCTCTAACAGTTTCAGTAAGACAAATTCCTTTTATGAATAGGACAAAAACACAGCAGCAGTTAAATTGTTCTCTTAACATTACACCATCTGTTCAAAGGAATGGGACTCTCGCTTCTTCATTCCTCTTCCTGTTTTGAACCTAGCAAAAGAGATCTTTTTATTGTCCTTAGTATATTTTTAAAGGCTTAGAATTTTTGTTAGCCTCCTTGGCACTCTTACAGTTTCATGTAATTCTTATATTTGTATTTAGATTCCAGCATTTTCTCCTCTTTTTCTTTAGTATAAATGTAAAATTATCAGCGAAATCTCCAAAGTCACACACATTTCTTTAGTAATACCGCACTGTCTTTTCTTGAGACTTTGTTCCTATACAAGCTCTAAGTGTGCAATTTTGTAACATAAATTTGCACTTAAAACACAAACACAAAACTACCATAATCAAGAACTTGAATGAATATTTTCATTCACAATTAGAGAACTAATGAAAAACTGAAAATTTCCATAACTATACCTCCCACCATTTAAGCTAATAGTATGACATTTTTTCTTTAAAATAATACATGGTTATGTTTGTTCATTTATTGGCAGTTTCTTTCTTTTTCCTTTAACCATAGAGTAATTAAGAATATGTCCCTATGAAAGTGCATCTGTGACATGTTCTAACAAAACAAATGCACAGGGATGGGGGTACAGCTAACAATAGAACATTTGCCTAACACACATGAGGCTCTGGGTTCAATCCAAACACCACAAACCCTTCCATGTTCCCCACAAATATACCAAGTATTTTAATATAGTTTCAAACAATGACACCACAAAGTAATTAAAGGTAATATTAATCAATAACTATTTTGTATACCTTAAGGATATAATTGTTCAAAATATTCTTGCCCAGGACCCTGATATTACTATTAATGACATGACATATACTAAATATTTTCAATATTAGATATTCACATTATAGGACTTGTTCACAATTATATCAAATCAAATTGCTTTTTTTTTAAATGAACTAATTAGCAACACAAGACAAAATACTACCATGCCCCTTTCCATTCATGCCATTCATAAACTTAGATGAAATCAGTGGGAAAATTTTGAAGTTTCATCTCTCAGTGAATTGATGACATGACTTGGAGCAACACAATTTGACTAAAGTTTGGACAAAATAAGTCCATTTTTTCCCCATTTACATATTTAGTTGCCTCCTTCTCAAATACATCATCAAGCCCCTCACACTAGTAACTTTGATTACAATAATAGAATCCTAATTGATGTCTTAATCACCAAGGATCTTTATGTTCTCTAAAGAAAGAATGTGAACCAAATTCTCAAAAAGGTTATGTCAGTCCCTTAATGATCACATCCTTGTCTATTTCTTGAGATTTTTCCCACATGTTTAAAAACTTATATTCCATATAGCCTGTTCTCTAGCCACTTTAAACATTTCCCATCAACATGGGCACATATCCAGTGAAATAAAAGACCTCATATTGTAACATTACAGGAGTAGTCATGCAACAAAGTAAAACAAGCCCATATTTCAGTTTGGAAGAGTAGAACACCCATCACAAATAATTCTGAAATTTCCATATTTTTTTGAACAACACAATTAGTATTATCCATGTAAAAGCATTAGGTCCAAACTTTCTCCTCATTCCTTCATATGAGGACTAAGAATTTGGGAGAAGAAACCAAATTTCTTTCTCTCTGATAAGAGCTTGGTTTACAGCAGGGAATGTGTACTTTCTGATATACACTTTCTACTTAGTCTTTCTAAGCCATGTATTTCTAAAAATAGGATCTCACATAAAGATCAAGTTCTACCAACATTTTAAAGAATAGGTGCATATATTTTTGGCTGTGATAATAGGAAATCCATTTGCCTACCAGAAAAAGCAGATGTTCTATTTTGGCATTTCCTTAGTAACAAACATGATACTGCTTCTCCATGTGTCTCATGTTGGTCATATTTAATAACTGGTTCAAAACAGAAAATGGTTACTTAATGGCTCTTTAATGATTGTTGAAATATTTCTAATTTTCCACAAGTGTTTCTTTTGATGCATTTCCTTCATACATTGTTTTATGCTCTTTTGTGATGTTTCGAACACAGTATTCTTGACATTTGGGATTTTAATGCATTTGTTCCCCATGATTATTTAATGGACTATTTGAACTGAATAATCACCATAGCAAATTCTGCCATTCTAAATTATAACTTCTTCTCCTTCTCCTTCTCCTTCTCCCTCTCTTTCTCCTTCTATTCCTTCTCCTTCTATTCCTTCTCCTTCTATTCCTTCTCCTTCTCCTTCTCCTTCTCCTTCTCCTTCTCCTTCTCCTTCTCCTTCTCCTTCTCCTTCTCCTTCTCCTTCTCCTTCTCCTTCTCCTTCTCCTTCTCCTTCTCCTTCTCCTTCTTCTTCTCCTTCTTCTTCTTCTTCTTCTTCTTCTTCTTCTTCTTCTTCTTCTTCTTCTTCTTCTTCTTCTTCTTCTGTTTGAAATAAAATGGATTTAAAAAATAAATTATGATATCTTGATTCTTTCTATATGAAACATGAAATATTCTCTGAGTTATAATTGCATGAATGTCTGGGAGAAGTAGGTATTTACTCACCTTTGTTTCTAATAGTCTTGGTTTTTTCTGAAGGATGTTGCTAGCTTCATAGATAATACTGATATCTATGTTCAAAGTTGCATACAAAGTGAGATTCAAAGAAGAGATCGTGTGCCTGAAAAAGTGTCTGAAAATCAACAGATGGGAGTTTCACTGCAGCCAATGAAAAGTTGCATAAAATCTCATTCCCAATGCAAACAGTTAAACTCATGAACAAATATATGAAAATAATGTGTCAAAACATTACACTCTTAGGTCACAAAATTCTATAAACTCCAAAGGAAGGGAAAATGAGCTATACTATTTCAATTTTCAAGTTGCAAGAGAGGACAGTAGATCCTAAAAACCACTGGTGGCCTCACTGAAGTGAGGAGAAAAAGATGTCAATCCTGATAGTATCAACAGCTAGATTTTCTCTTATAGAATAGCCAAGAATAGAGTTATTCACAGGAAGAAAATTTTGGATGAATCCTGATCTGCACAGATTTTCATGAAATTTGAAAAATGACCTCTAGAAATCAATCCTCTCAGTTTATCTTTCAGCACCATGTTATATTGCCTTATGCACACAAGAAAAACACACAAAAGATCTAGAGACAAGAAATGAAGAAGTGAAACTCCCTGTTTAAAAATATATGATACAGAGCCAGGGATTTAGCTCAGCAGCATAAGCACCTACCTGGTAAGTGCAAGGTCCTGAGTTTGATCCCCAGTACCAAACAAACAAACAAAACCAAAACAAATTGGAAAAACCATGATACTCAATATAGAAATACAAAAAATCAAGAAAAAACTCTTAAAACTAATAAAAAAATTAAGCAAACTTACAGGATATAAGGTTAATGTACGAAAGCCAATTATTTTACTATATACCAGTGTCTTCATTACTTTTCACTTGTTGCTGAGACAGAATATCTGATGCCCAAAATTAGGGAAGGAAAGTTTTATTTCCTACAGTTCTCAGGGATTTCAGTCCATACTTAGCTGGCTCCAAGGCAGCATGGTGTGGCAGGGCAGCCATTCATGGCTGCCACCAAACAGCAAGGCACGCTGGCAAGAGAGAGGAAGAGCAAGAGAGGAAAGACACGCATTCCTTTTCCCTTACACAGTATATTGGCTCCACCCCTGGGCAGGTGCAACACTCAGATCGCCAGTCCCAGTGTCAGACAGCAAACCAATCACAATCACCAGACTTAGCCCCATCCAAATTACACGAGGCCTTGAGGAGACACAGGATCAACCAATACAACCAGCAATCAATTAGAATCTGAAATTAAAATTACACCACTTATGATTGTACCAAAAAAGTGACATATTTATACACATCTAACAAAGTAAGTTCAAAGTCTATGTGAATAAAATTCTGAAATTATAATTAGAGGAATCAAAAAATGAGCTTAAGTAAAGAGATTTCAAGTCATAAACAGAACCACTGAATATTATTAAAAATTTAAAATAATCAAATCAAACTAAAAAAATTTATCATTTACCAACTTTTGTTTTTTAACATGTGTTTAAATTGATTTTATTGGTACATTTTAATTAATTTTATTGGTACATACATAAAGGATCACATTTCTCATATGGAATTTGTTCATAGTTTAAACCTTGTTTTTTTAATTTGCCTCCGTTCCTTTCAACCCTTACTTCCCACTGCATTTAGAAAATTTTATTTCTATTGATTTCCTACTGTTCTTTTTTTTTATCTTTTTATGCCTATTCTCTTCCCCCTCCTTCTCTGTTTTCAGTCTTTCCAGTTGAAGATTTTCTTCCTATGTCACAATATCTGTAATACGTTTTGGTCCTTAATTACACTTTCAGATTCTCACACCAGAAAAATAATGCGATATTTACATGTGTGTACAATTTATTTCATTTAAGAGTATGGTCTCAGGGCCGGGAGTTTGGCTCAGTACCTTAAGCGCCTGCCCTGGCAAGCGCGAGGTTGTGAGTTCAATCCCCGGTGCCGCAAAAAAAAAAAAAAAAAAAGAGTATGGTCTCAAGGACCACTAATTTAGAAAATCTCAAGTTTATCATTCTTTATGACAGAGTAGTACTCCATCGCATAAATAAACCACATCTTCTTTATCCATTCATCAGTTGATAGACATTTGGGCTGCTGGCAATATTTAGTTATTAGAAACTACTGCTATAATCATGGTTGTGCATGTATCATTGTGGTTTGATGTTTTTGATTCTCTTTGGAAGATACCAAGAAGAGGAATAGCTGGATCGAATGAAACCAATAGTTTCAGTTTTTTGAGGAACCACCAAACTGTTTTCTACAGTGTTTGCAGCAACCTACAATCCCACCATTAGTGAAGAAGGGTTCTATTTTCCCCCACAGCCTGGCCAGCATTTATTTTTGGTTGATTTCTTGTTGGTAGGCATTGTTTCTGGAATGAGATGAAATTTCAGTGGAGTTTTAACTTGCATTTCTTGAATTACCAACAATGTTGAATATTTTTTTCATATATTTGTCATTTGTATTTCTTCATCTGAGAAAAGTGTATTATTTTCAGATGCCCACTTTTGGAAAGGATCTTTAATTTGGGGAGTTTCTGATTTTTTTGATTTTTTAAAATATATTCAGATATTAGTCCTTTGTCTGAGGGATACCTTACAAAATTTTTTTCCCATTCTGTGGGTTATCAGTTCACTCCATTGGTGGTTTCTTTTGCTGTGCAAAATCTTTTTAATATGATGAGATCCCAGTTGCTGATCCTTTGCAATATTTCCTGTATGATTGAGATTTTGTTCATAAAGTCTTTCCCTACTCCAATGTCTTCAAGAGTTTTATCTATTTTATCTTCCAACAAATTAAGTGTGTCTGTTATAATATTTAGATCTTTGATCCATTTAATTTTATTTTAGTGACTGGTAAGATATGTGAATCTAGGTTTATGCTTTGGCATATGGAAAGCCAGTTTCCCAGCACCATTTATTAAAGAGGCTTTTGTTTCAGATCCTTTGTCAAATAGAAGATAACTAAGTTCTTTTAAAGGTGTTTCTGTATCTTTTATTCTGTTCTATAGATATTTGAGTCTGTTTTCTTTTCTTTTCTTTTCTTTTCTTTTTTCCAGTACAATGTCGTTTTTTATCATGGTAGCCTCATAGTATAACTTACTGTAAGGAATTGTGATGCCCCCTGTCTAGCCTTTGTTGCTCAGAATTGCTTTTACTATTCTAGGTCTCATGTGAATTTCGGGATTATTTCCTCTAGTTCTGTAAAACATGCTTTTGGTATTTTGATCACTATTGAATAAAATCTGTATAACAGTTTTGGAATTATGGCCATTTTCATAATATTAGTTCTGCTTACCCAAGAATAAAGGATATCTTTCCACTTTATGTTATCCTCTTCAGTCTCATTTTTCAGAGTGCTTCAGTTATCAATGTAAAGGTCTTTTACTTCCTTTAGTAGATTAAGTCCCAAATATTTCATTTTTCTTGATGCTATCATGAAAGATGTTGTTTCCTAATTTCTCTCTCAATGAGTTAGTTACTTGGGTAAAGAAATGTTACTGACTTTTGAGTGTTGACTTTGTACCCTTCTATGCTACTAAATTTGGTTATTAAATGCAGAGATCTTTTGGTAGACTTTTCAAGGTCCTTTATGTAGAGTATCATGTTAGTATCAAATAATGATAATTTAACTTCTTCCTTTCCTATCCTTATTCTATTTATTTCTTCTCTTGTCAAGTCTTTCTGACTAATGATTCCAGAACTATACTGAATAGGACAGATGACAGTGGGCATCTTTGTCTTGCCCTGATTTTATAGTGAAATCTTAAAGTTTTGACATTTTAGTATGACACTGGTTATTGGTTTGTCATAGATAGTTTTTATCACCCTGAGATAAAGACATTCTATTCCAACTCCCTGAGAGGTTTTGTTTTGTTTTGTTTTTATCATGAATGTGTGTCAGACTTTCTGAAATGTTTTTAGTGACTCTATTGAGATGACAATGTGCTTTTTGTCTTTGGTCCTATTAATGTGGTATATTGCATTTATTGATTTGCTTATGTTGAACTATCTCCGTATTCATGGGATGAATCCCACTTGGTCGTGGTGTACATTTTTTTGTGATAATTTGCTACTTTCTGCTTTCTAATATCTTATTGAAGAATTTTGCATCTATATTCTTTAGGAAGATTGACCTGTAGTTTTCTTTCTTGGTTGGGTTCTTCTCTGTGGGAATATTATTTTCTTTTTTTATTTCATTAAAGAATTTGAAGAGTACTGACATAAGATCTTTGAATCTCTTACAGAATCCATCAAAAATTGGAATTTTTTGTTAGTCTTTAAATGACTTTTTTTGATTTTATTGACTAATAATGGATATTTTAGGACATTTATATATACATGACTCAGTTTTGTATTCAAGAATCTATCCATATGTATCTAAGAATCTATACATTTCTGGACTGGGTATATAGTTCAGTGGTACAATGCCTGCTGGCAATCATAAGGCCCTGAGTTTGATTTCTGGTACCAAAAAAATATCTATCCATTTTTTCTGAATTTTCCATCATAATGGAGTACAGGTTTTCAAAGTAGGTACTGATGAGCTTTTGGGTTTCTATAGCTTCTGTTGTGATGTCTCTCCTTTCATTCCTAACAGCATGGATTTGAGTCTTTTCTTTCATTTTTTGGACAGATCGGTGAAGAGTTTTGATATTTTATATAATCTTTTGAAGAACAAACTCTTCAATTCATTGATCCTTTCTGTTGTTTTCTTAATCTCATTTTCATTAATTTGTGCCCTCTTTATAAATTCCTCCTCAGTATGAGCTTTGGGTTTAACTTGTTCCTCATTTTCTAGAAGTCTGAGGTACAATGTTAAGCTATTTATTTGAGCTCAATCCATTTTTCTGAGATAGGCATTCACCTCTAAAGCTTGCCATGTAGGACTACTTTCATTACATTTTATAAATTCCAGTATGTTCTGTTGACATTATCATTTATTTATAGAAATACTCTAATTTCTTCTTTAATTTTATCTGTGACCTATTGGTTGTTCAAGATAGTATTGTTTAGTTAAATGTAGTAATAATCAATATTTGGAAAATGAGATGTTGACACATTACAATAACGAAACAGAAGATGTTCCGCATAATATGCACAAGATCTGCGCATCAAAAACTACAAAAAACATCACTAGGAGAAGAAGATAAACTACATATGTATCATGTTAGTGTTCAGAAGATGTATTTTTAAGATGTCAACTTGTGCAAAGAAATTGTGGACTTACACAATTCAAATAAAAACCTTACAGGTATTTTTTTGAAGAAATGGGTGATATGCTTTTAAAATTTACTTGAAAATCAAGATTACCTACAATAAATATTAGGGTACTGTTCCTTAAGATTAATTATGAAGTCCTGAATTGACAAACACAGTGTGGTGCTGACACAGAAATTGACTTTAAATAAATAGAACAAAGCAGAGCTTGGAAATAAATTCTTCACTTGTATGATGAGGCAATTACATTTAATTTCCCAAGAATATAAATAAATACATGATTTTCTTTTCAGAAAATGGTATGGGAAAACTTTTACACATGTAAAATATGATCATTCCTTATTTAATAACTAGAGGTATGCATAATGGTAAAAGTGTCACAGATCTTGCAACTAAGAGCTAAAACTATTAAATACATTTTAGAATATATGCAACAAAACTTATTTGACCATGAATTAGGTAAATATTTATTATAATAAACTCAGTAAATAAACCATAAAAGAAAACAAATGAATAAGTTGTATTTCATCAATTTTTAAAAATATAAAGAGAAGCCATAACCTGGTAAAATGCATTTATGAAACAAACATCTTACTAGATTCTAGTTTATAATATCTACATGAAGAAAACTGATAACTCAATAATAAGATAATACAAACTAGAATCTTGTAAAGTCTTTGTTTCATAAATGTACAGTAGGGTTTTGACTGGGGAGTACACTATGGACAGGTGAGTCTGGCACCTGGAACAGCCTGAAGCCACAGTAACAATATGAACAAAGGATTGATTCACATCAATACTCCTAGGCTAGTCAGCCTGCAGGAGGAGTTCCGGTGACTGGCCCTTCCACTACACTGTAAAACCCAGTGATGGGGGAAACATCAGCCACACAGTAGGACCCTAAGACACACACAATGGACAGTCAAGACTAGTGAAATTGAAAAGACCAAAATATTAACCCAAAAGGTGAAAATGATAAGAAGAACTGAATCAAACTTATGAACAAACAGACTTAATAATGTGTACAGAAAGTTCCACCCAACAACAACAAACATACATTTTCCTCAGCTTCACATGGGACATTCTATAAAATATACTACATACTAGCCCATAGAACACGTTTAAGTAAATGCAAAAGAACTGAAATTATCTCATGCATATTATCAGATCATAGTGCCATAAAACTGGAAGTTAATAACAAAGAAACTGCAAAAGCTCCATAAACACATGGAAATTAAATAATACACTCCTTTAATAATCAGTGGGTCACAGAAGGAATTAAACAATATCTACAAGTAAATAAAAATAAAAATACAACCTACTGGAACCTGTGAGTTGCAATGAAAGCAGTCCTCAGAGGGAAATTTATTGCAGTGAATTCCCACATCAGGAAAACAGAATGAACACAAATAAACAACCTGATGCTACACCTCAAACAACTAGAAAAAGAGGAACAAGTCAAACCCAAAGCCAAAAGAAGGGAGGAAATTATAAAGATCAGAACAGAAATTAATGCAATAGAGACTAACAATACAAAGAATTAAGGAATTGAAGGGTTGTTTTTTTTTGTAAGAATAAATAAAATTGACAATTGGGAGGGGAATGGGCGGAAAGGGAAAAGGGAAGAGGAGGGGATATAAACCTGTATATGTGTATATGTAAGATAACTAAAAAGAACACTGCTCAATGTATTCGTTATTGAGAGGGAACAATTAATACTCATATGATTGGATCAATCTTGCATGTCTATATCTGTTAATGTAAGAAACCATTTTAAAGATAACG
>RJWM01002002.1:0-43504 GCA_004363535.1 Dasyprocta punctata | reverse complement strand
TAAAAAAAGAATAAATAAAATTATTAAGCCAGTAGCCAATCTTATTTTAAAAAGGAAAGAAAAAACTCAAATCATGCAATAAGGAAAGAAAAGAACAAAATCACTACAGACCCTGTGGAAATACAGATCATCAATATCTACTTTGAAAACCTATGCTCTCATACTTTTGATAACACAGAAGAAATGGACAGAATCCTAGAAACATGGATTACCAAAGCTGAATAAAGAAGATGTAAATCTGCTGAATAACCTGATTTCAGTTAATGAAATTGAAAATTCAGTTAGAACCCTACAAAGAAAAGCACAGGTCCTGATGGATTCACAGCTGAATTCTACAAGAAATTCCAGGAAGACTTAATGCCAACACTCCGCAAAATCTTCAATGAAATTGAAAGGGTAGAAATTCTCCCTAACTAATTCCTGGAAGCAAATGTTACCCTAATACCAAAACCAGAGAAAGACTCAACTGAAAAAGAGAAGTACAGGCCAGTCTCCCCAAAGAACATAGATGCAAAAATTCTCAATAAAATACCAGCAAACAGAATGCAGCAAGTAATCAAGAAGATTATACACTGTGACCAAATGGGATTCATCCCAGGAATGCAGGGATGGTTCAGCATACACAAATCAATAAGCACAATACATCATATCAATAGAGCCAAAGATAAAAATCACATGATCGTTTCAATAGATGCAGAAAAAGCTTTTGATAAAGTCCAACACTCATTCATGAAAAGAACCCTACAGAAAATCAGAATAGATAGTCTGTACCCTAACCTGAGAAAAGCCATCTATGACAAAGCAACAGCCAGCATCATATTAAATGGTCAAAAACTGAAAACTTCCACTCTAAAATCAGGAACAAGATAAGGCTATCCACTATCACAACTCCTATTAAATATATTGCTGGAAACATTAGCCAGACCAATTAGAAAACAAAGAGAAAGGAAGAATTTAAATTATCAACATTTGTATGTGACATGATACTCTACATAGAAGATCCTCAAAACTCCATTGAAAGATTTCTAGATATAATAACCAAATTCAGCAATGTAGCTGGATACAAATTCAACACTCAAAAATCAATAGAATTCCTATACATAAACACCAAACTCACTGAGAGAGAAATAAGAGAACCCACAACCTTCATAATAGCATCAAAAAAAATGAAATGCTTAGGAATCAATCTAACAAAGGAAGTAAAAGATCTGTTTAGTAAAACTTACAGTGCTCTGAAAAAGAAATCAAAGAGGATCTCAGAAAATAGAAAGACATTCCTTGTTCATGGACAGGAAGAACAAAATTGTGAAAATGGCCATACTCCCAAAATTATTATACAGATTTAATGCAATTCCAATCAAAATACCATTAGCATACCTCACAGACCTAGAGAAATTTTTCCTAAAATTCATCTGGAACCAGAAAAAACCTAGAATAGCAAAGACAACTCTGGGCAACAAAGGCAAGGCAGAAGGCATCACAATCCCTGACTTGAAGTAATACTACAAAGCTACTGTGATAAAATCAGCATGGTAGTGGAATAAAGACAGATCTGAAGATCAATAGAATAGATTTGAAGATGCAACCACAACGATGAAGACACTCAGCCACCTTACCTTTGACAAACGGACCAAACACAATCACTGGAAGAAAGATAGCCTCTTTAAACAGTGGTGCTGGAAAAACTGGCATTCTATATGCTGAAAACTAACACTAGACCCATGCCTATCACCATGCACTAAACTAAAGTCAACATGGATCAAAGATCTAAATACTAAAACAGAAGCACTAAATCTGCTGGAAGACAAAGTAGGTAGAAATTTTGAAGACACAGGGGTAGGCAGAGAATTCATCAACAAAAATCAAACTGCACGGGAAATACTTCCCAGAATCAACAACTGGAACCACTTCTTATTAAAAAGTCTTTGCATGTCAAAAGGAATCTCCAACAGAGTGAAAAGAAAATCCATAAATTGGGGAAAAAATCTTAGTCAACTGTCCCTCAGACAAAGGACTTCTATTTAGAACATATAAAGGATTAAAAATATCAGGTCCCTGAAATTCAAAGACCCAATCCAAAAATGGGCATCTGAGATGAGTACACATTTCTCAGGCTGAAGAAACACAAATGGCAAATAAATACATGAAAAAATGTTCAGCATCATTGGTCATTAGAGAAATACAAATTAAAGCAACACTGAGATTCCATCTCACTCCAGAAAGAATAACGAGGTTCAAGAAAACCACCAATAACAAATGTCAGAGAGTCTATGAGGAGAAAGGAATTCTGCTGCACTGTTGATGGCAGTGTAGACTCGCACAACCACTGTGGAAATCTGTCTGGAGGTTCCTCAAAAAGATTGGATGTCCCATTTGACCCAGCTATTCCACTTCTTGGCATATTTCCAGAGTTGAAAACATCATACCCAGTGATATATGTGCACCCATGTTTATAGCAGCACAATTTGTAGTAGCTAAATCTTGGAAACAACCAATGTACATCAACCGCAAAATGGATAAAAAAGATGTGGTGTTTTTATACAATGGGGTATTACTGAGCTATAAAGAAGGATAACTTTTTATGTAAATGAATGAGATTTGAGATCATGCTTATAAATGAAATGAATCAAACTCACATGTGTGAATACCATATTGTCTCCATAGGGTACAAAAAAACCTGAAAGAGTAATAAGATCCAAAATGTACAATAGACACTGTGAAAATTAAAGGGAAAGAAAGTGCTCAAAGTAAAGAACAATTTGGATAGGATAAAAGAGAAAAGGAAGAACAATTGGGATAGGATAAAAGAGAAAAGGAAGAAGGGAAAAGATTATACGTAGAGAGGTATATATACATACATATATATATATATATATATATATATATATATATATATATGATAGATAGCCATACTGCTAATCTCTGTAGGTTCATCAAAAGAAACAGTTTGTGTTTTCATTATTTGATTGTCTGATAATTTTTATGCCTAAATCTTGTAACCTGAGCCACTACTTCTAAGATAACAATGTGCAATATATAAACTAGTGTTAATTTCCTACTATATTTTTGAAATTCTGTATCATTTATATCTTTTGTCCTGTTTTAAAATTAAAAATAAGAAAATAGCTTAATTTTAAATATATAGTTAAATTATAGGAATCTTTTGCCCAAAATGACATAATTATGAAGGAAAAATAAATACATAATGTTCAATACAATTGGTCCTTAGGTAAATGAAAATTAATGCCACACTGATATCATTGTTCTATAAGAACTATCACTATAACACTAGAAGGGACAAAGTCTACAGTTTTGAAATTATCAAATGTTGCTGAGGATAGGAAGTAACAATGCCCATTCATTGTTGAGCAAAAATGCAAAATAGCATAGTCACTTTAGAAAATATTTAGGAGTCTCATATAAAATTAAAATGCACTTACACTTGAATTCAACATTCCTACTCCTAGTTATTACTCTAGAGAAATTAAAACATTTCTATACAAAGACTTGCAGGTAAACTTCCAAAACACTTGTATTCATAAAGCCCCACACTACAAGTAGCCCAAATGGTCAAAAACTGGCAAGTGGACGATCAGATCATCTCAGGTCAGTGCAATGAATTTTGCTCAGGAACAAAATTTTGGGGCTTAAAATATGAATCTTATGAGTGTTAGGCCATTTGAAGAAACCCAGGCAGAAAAGTTTACCAATTATATGATCATATTCGTAAAATACTACGATTAAAGCAAAACAACCATAAAGTTAGATTGTTGCCCTTAATAGAAGAAGGATTGAGCAGACTAACCATAAATTGCCATAGGAATAATTTGGGGAGTGATGGAAAGTTTCCTTGACTTACTCAGGGTGACAGTAACCCTGATGTGTATTTGTCAAAACTAATCAAAAGCTCTAGTACATTTTAATGTATAAAATGTAAAACTATAGATATAATTCAAATATTGTAGATAAAAATAGGTGTTCTAGAATCTAACGTGCTCTCTTAATCAGGTGTATTTAAAAATTATTGTCACTCATTTTCATGTATTTAATCTATAAAATTATAATTAAATAACGGTAAAAAAATTCCTATACTGCCTGGTCTATGTACCTTAAAATATCTTGCCTCAATTTTAGATAATGTATATATATCTTGTTAATACGCTTTATAAACTATAAAATACCCCTTTAAATATGTTTTGATTATTGTATAATATCTGTTCAATGAATAGTTAAATAAGATGTTTTGGCCTTTTTTTTTAAACCCGTAGAAAAAGATGAATATGTGGTAATCAGTGATATTCTACATTTTCTCAAAAGAATAAATCTGCTGTATTATAGCCATAGAAATTATTGCCAAATACTTCTGTCTCTAAGTAGCTGTCATCATTTCCTTTCCAGCTGATGTGAGCATTGCCCTTGTTTTGAAATGCCATTCCATTTTTGATTTATGCACAGTGGATGAGAGTGCCTGCTGCTTTTTCCTCCAAGCCAACAACAGTTATTTCACTGTCCCTTTCAGTTCAATGAGCAATTGTTGAGTGTCTACTTACAGGTGAGGATAGATTCAGGGGTACAAAAGAGAAAGAATGTTTATGTGTAGTTGTCTTCTTCATGGAATTGATTTTATTACAGTCACTTCCTTTCACACTTCACTGCCATAACCTTTGTTCAAACTGCAATTATTGCTGCCATTCCTCTTGCTAGGCACTCCCTCTCATATTATTTACCTAAAGGTCACTTCACACATTGAACTAAAACACCTTTCTCATTATTCCATTGCCTGTTAAAAAATTTTTCAAGGAATCTCCCCTGCCTATTGTTGCAGAGGAATATAGTGGAAAGATTACTGCAATTAAGTTGGATAAATCTGAATTTAAAATCTGATTATTCCAGAATGATTGGACAAATAAAATATCATTTGTAGACCTTCTTTTCCTTTTTGTATTAAACCAATAACTATATACCTTCTAGCATTATACATTTGAGTAGGTTGAGATATCTAACATGCATAGTAGCTATCTAATATACAGTACTTATTACTAAAAATCATGCTTTGAAAGAATTCTTTTTTTTTGGAATTTTTAGTCCAGGTTTACATCTCCAACTAGTTTTTGTGAACATGCTTCTGAATCAGAAAGAGATAATATAAGGATTTCTATAGCAGCAGTAGAACTATAGCAACACTGTCAGTGAACTCTACCATAGGTCAAGGGATGCGTAAGGTCTCAAAGATCTACCTACCATAAGCAACATGGAAAAAATAGGCAGAAACACAAAACACTTCAAAAAATAAGAACTGTAAAAGTATGTCTTTCTATTTTGAGATTTCTTGTTTTCTTTCGTTTTGCTCGTGATTGTGAAATAATTCCACATTTAAATTATAATTTGTTTTTGTGAAGTACTGAACTCTCCAGTCTTACATTGATAGTATTACATTATCACATTCTCCTGAAGTCTAAATGCAGATGTCTTAGACATAAAAGATAAATTTTGCTTGTTATTGTAAATTCATGTGCATTTAAGTAATCTCTATTACATCTATTCAGACTGTTGCTTCTTAAACATATCTAAGTGATTGGAACACAGTGTGTCTTTATTGGATGCTGTGTGTGTGTGTGTGTGTGTGTGTGTGTGTATGTGTGTGTGTATGTGGTAATAACTTTGCAGGAAATGTTGGGAGATGTAAAATGAAGACATCTATAGTAGGAGCTGGGAAAATACATATAAATATAAATTCATCTCTTACACCAAGAGAGATAACTTTGAAGAAAACTAAATATTGTTACATATTTACCTAGTTTTAAGGTATTTCTTTATAGTATCATTACATTTGAGTGTAAAATTTTATACTAATAACTTCAAATTATTTCAATTTAAATAAATGACTCAGTAATACAAAAGGCACAAAAGATGCTTCCTTTCTGTGTAGTAAATGTGTTGGTGAGATGATTGCATAGAAATGAAGTTTATCCTAAGGAGTGAACATCTTCCCCATCAGTTACTCTGGAAGAAGTTATTCCTAAAGTAGGAAATGACTCCAGAAGAGTCATTACTCTCATCTACAACCCTGTGTGCTGGGGTAGAGGAGTGATTCACAGTCACATCTAAGAAAATAATGGGAGACAGTTTGTGAGAGAGAAGGTTTACTAAATTATTAACAAGAAAATATAGAGTTCATTGAGATCTACTAACAGGAGAAAATAGACTCCAGAGAGGGAATGCTGCCCTAATAACCAAAAAAATCAGAGGTGTTAGGCAAAATAGGAAATTTCCAAGTCTGCTGGTAGCAGATTGGACAGGAAAATTGTTAGAGAAATTTCCAGCTGTACCACAGTGGCAGGGTGAACTACAATACCCTGCAGAACTCAGTTCTTCATTCAGTTGTTGAAGGGAAGGGGTTTTGTACAGTAAACTACACAGTAGTGACACCATTAGTTTGTTTTGCTCTGTTGTATGGCCAACATTTTGTATACAACTGACTTTGCATACAGGCAGGAAAATAGTTTGTGCAGGTAACACTAGTTTACCCAGTTCCCAGTGACCTAAAGATAACACTCATTCAGACATTCTGATAGCTATACCCTTACAATGCTGCTTTGATGGAAAGATTCTTGGGAACACAAAAGAGGAGTTTCAGGGATATGATGCTAAATTTCTTGCTTTATCTCAGAAGTGATACAAACTGTTATAATTGGATCGAAAAAGATATTTGTTGCTCTAATAAATAATTTAATAGTGGGAACTGGAATTTCAAATAGAAACAGGGTAGCAGGCATTCTGTTTTGAAGTGGTCACTCCTGTCTTAATTGGAAAGAAAAGATGTGAATCAGAAAACTTGTAAGGTAGGTTTACACTCACCTTTTTTGTTTCCCCCTTTACCTCTCAAATTTCAATGTGACTTTTCAAATTTAAATCTCATACCAACTGTCCCTTATCCAATTCTTCCAGCTTCTAGGATTCTTTTTCCTACCAAGTTCTTTCTCACAATAATGCAATATGAATTTTTTTATTCATAAATTTCACTTTTTCTATAAATACAAAGGTAATTATAGAAATATAGCAACAAGTACCTTGTGAGACAAAGAACCAATATGTTAACTATAAATATGTAAAGCATCAAATGATGAGACAGGCATAGATAATGTAATTAAGCAATATATGTGCTAAGCAGACAGCTACAAAGATCAAGGAACAGTTACTATTCATAATTCACTAAATATGCTTGAGGCATGTAATATTTTTAATATACAAAAATTCATGAGGTTTCTAAAAGCAGTGAATATTTACAAGTTTTTAAAATGGGCAACCGTTGGTGTCACTTTTTCTACCTCTATTTGGACTCTCTCAGGAAAAACATATAAAATCTACTCTGATATTCAAGATAAGTGACAAACTGTACAAGGTCTACACCAAACTGTCTTTCTGAGAATATATCCAAAGATTAAAATATTTTGTTCTTTTCATGTTCCTTGCACTGTATCGTAAGTACTCTTCTACTCACATTCTTTTTCATTTCCGGTTGCATGTGTTTTAAAAATTCATTTACTACACAGTGTTATTTGAAAATCCTCATTTGATCAGAGAGTCTCTTTGTTTCTTGAATTCTCGGTTATATTTTCTGGTGGTGTCTTTAAAAGATTCCAGTAAATCAATATAAATCTTCACATGAGAGTCAGCATTTTGCTTATAATGCTATAGGTAACACTGGACTCTTTGAAAATAGGAACTGAATATTTTTAATAGTATCTATGAGTTCCTGAGTTTATCTGCTGAAAAATAAAAGCAAAAAGTGTTTCCATCTGTCTGTGCCCAGAGACTTCAACAACCTTACTCTGATTAGATGGAACTCACTGTGCATCCCTCCTGGCCTGGCACATTGTTCCTCTACATTCAGCTGTGGACTCAAATATAATGAAAGTTCCAAAGTACCTCAAGCATTGTTTTAGCTCAGCTTTATTACTCTGTATTGCTTCATCTTTAATTCTGGTGTTCATTTCCTCTACACCATATAACAACCTAAATTCTTTTATTTATTTTTTTTTTTTGCGGCACCAGGGATTGAACTCACAACCTTGCACCTGCCAGACAGGCGCTTAAGCCACTGAGCCAAACTCCCAGCCCTGGTTTTTTGAGGCAGGGTCGCACTATGTAGCTCAGGCTACGTAGCTCACGCCTTGCGCTGGCATTGTAGCCCAAGCTGGCCTCGAACTCACAACACTCCTCCTACCTCAGCCTCCCAAGTGCTCAGATTAAAGGCGTGCACCACCACGCCCGATAAACAACCTAAATTCTTTATCACATAATAGTTTTATGTTTTTCTGAATATTTTTCTCTATGTCGTCATCTATCTTGGTCTTATCAAGTGAAGCTACACTTCAGTAATCATTGCTGAAAAATTGCCATCACTTGGGAGAGACAGTGCAAAAGAAAAAATAGCTGTGGAATGAAGTAGAACCCAAAACTTTTAAAACAGGCTTTTATTGTATCAATTTACTCTTGTTTACTCAGGTGCTTTGTTTTTCCCTGTTGTAATCTGAGCATTTGAAAGTACTTCACTGCTACTAGATGACATTTAAGGGCACTGGTGACAAAACTCCGAAGCTAGCTACTAAATTATTTTATCTTTTTTGTATTTAGTCACTGTTCTAAACACTGCTATTTTTTTTTCCTTCTTTGTTCTTACATGATATTATTTCTACATTGTCCCCTTCTTTGTTTTTTTATTCAAATTGATTCTTGTCTTTCCTTCTCATGTCCTGCACACACTTCTTTTGCCTTTTGGAATATCAATTTGTATCTTTTAGATGTGGGTTTCTATTAGTAGGCAAGTCCCCTGTATATATTGACTGGTGTAAAACCCTAAAATGACAGACAGGTTAAGAACACAATCCATGTGAAATGATGTACCATTTAAAATAGGTGTCACAAATTCACAGAAAGTTTTACACATTCAAGAAGAAAGGTTTGCTTTTCTGAGCTCTCTTGTGGTTATGACTCTGAGACAGAGTGAAGTTGCCTTATTGGTTATGCATGGGATAGGTAGAGCTGACTACCCCCGACACAGTACAAACAAAAATGAGTCTTATTTTCAGTTTTATACCCATTTTTCATAGAATTCCATATTCATAAGAACAATTACAACCAAATTTATTATTTTTAGAAACTTCCTTTCTATGATGAAAATGCAGGTACATAAAATACATTGTATTTAGCACTGCACATGTAAAAAATTGTTTGTTTTGATGGCAATTGGTGCCTAGCTTCAAAGTCATTAATTTCTGTGCATTAGTGGGTGTGTTCCGAAAAGCTTTTTTCAAAGTGATGGCAACAGATCCTAGTTGTATTTTAAGTCTAGTTTTGGATTTGCTGGTTAATTGGTATCTACTCCTTGAAAAATTGGAAATGAGGCCAAGTTTTTGTTTCTGTTTTTGTTTTTGCTTCTTCATTCCTTGCCCTCCTGACTGCCATCTCAACATCACAACAACTGCTCTTAAGCATTTGTTTTTCGCCACTATCTTTAGAAAGATTGAAATAGGCATTTGTTTTCTTGGTCATTGTATTGGTCAGTTTTCCTATTAGTGGAACAGAATATCTGACATTTGCAATTTTATGAAATTGGCTGTTGGCGTCTGGCTGACTGGCTCCAAGGCAGAAACATAATGGTGGAAGGGCACAGTGGAACAAAGATGTTTAGTTCACAGTGGCCAGGGGGCAAAGCAGGGAAACAGTGCAACAGAGGATGGGGCATTGGACCCCATGCTGTATGTTCATGATCCACCCAGACTTGCTTATCAGTTTGTTTTACTAGTGACTCCCAAGCCAAGCAAAATGACACTCCACATTAAACACTGCATCCTTCCCCTAGTTAACTTTATACCCAAACGTATCTCCTTAATTGAGCTTAATTTTCAAATAAAGACAATACTAAGTTGTTAGTTCCACTTAACATGGCGTAACTGTCTTGAATACAACCAAAAAATACCTAATTCCTTCTCCCAGGTATCAGCAGTTCCAGTGTTTTTCACAAGTCCAAGTCAAAATGTCTTTCAAGGCTCAAGGCAAATTCTTAACTGTGAATCTCTGTAAAAATCCAAAGCAAGTTACCTAATCTGAAGGTAAATGGCACAAGGTAAACATACCCATTCCAAAAGAGAAATTAGGGTGATGGAAAAGAATTGGATCAAGACCAAAATGGAGCATGGCAACAAGTATATCTTGTAGCTCTATGTCTGGCATCTGGAACATAAGGTGGTGAGATGTGAATACTAAAGGGTCTTGGGAGCTTCACTCCTATAGCTTTTCTGGTTGCAGCACATGTGGCTCTTCTCTCAACATGGCTTCATTCATGACCTGCAACTTTTTTGGGCTATATTACACAGTGCTGGAATCTCCAACTTTCGGGATTCTCCACTGCACATTGAACTAAATTCCCAGGACCATATTACCTGGTCTCTCAGGACTCCCTCTAAAATATGTGTGCAAATATCCATAACCCCTTATGCTTGAATGCCTCCAGAACTACAAAAACATATGGTTGATTTCAGGGTCTACCAACAACTTTAGCACAAGCTGAATCCCCTTGGACCACGGTTACAATAGCATCTGAAACCATGGGTGTTTGAACTCAGGGAAATGCACCCTTAGGTGGCTCCGAGTGAACAATGTGCCCTGGTGCTCTCTTCTCAAAACAAATTATTTCAAAAGAATTTTTCCTTTTATACCCTAAAACCAGTGATGGGCATTGTCTGGTCAATTCCTGAGGGGCCCTTGAACCACATTTCCTACAGTCCTAATTCAAAGTACTTGATTTCTTCTTAATGGCAGTAATCCTTTCAGCAACCACATTCAGTTTAGTCACAACTTCACATACACTTTCTTTCTGGCCAAGCTGCACAATTTTAGTATCTTTCAGTTTTGCTTTGTGATTCTGATTCTTTTTGTAAATTTGAATGAGAAGAGTCAGCACTGCTCATGCCATTGCCTAAATGTTGGACTGCTTTGAAATTTCTTCTGTCAGAGTAATGCATTCACCAACTTTAAAGTCAACCTCATACAAATATTTTGGTCATTGGGAAAATGAAGATAAAGGTTTTGTTTGTTTTTTGTTTTGGTATTTTTTTCCAGAATCTAGTAGGAATGATCACTAATCTACTTTCCAATATAGTCTTTGTTTCCATTGGAGAACTTCAGGGCCTCGTCTTTATTGGCCTCATACCTATCGCCATTCTTGTTTTTTGAGCTTCAACCAACATTAACCACAAATCTCTGCTTTTACAATTCTGGCACAATTCTAGCCATTTCTCCAATTTAAAGGAGAAGAGTCATAATTTGACTCATGGTTTCAGGGGATTCACCCCATGGCTGGCTGACTCCAAGGCAGAAACATGCTAAAACACAGATTCTTAGTTGTCCGGGAAGCAGAACAAGAAACTAACACCAGAGAGAACAGGTAACACGATATTGCCCCTAAGGTCATATCTCAATGATCTCCCTTCATACCTAGCAGTTTGCTTTACTAATACTCTGGTCAGTTCCCAAGCCAATGAAATGGGCCATCTGCCTTAACCATCACAATCATTTAAACCTACATATCACATTTGGGAACATTTGAAAATAGTCAAAATTTTCTGTGTCTCAGCATCCTTTATTTGACAGTTTCAGGAAACATATACTACTTTTTGTGACAATACTATATTGAATTATAGTAAATAGATCTTACCTTCAAGAGAGGTAAAGTCTAATCAGAAAAAAATGGCACATAATGGGAAAATTATGTACCAATATTGACAAAATAATGGGTGATTGGCTTCCCGTTACGTGGTAAATGTCTTATGTAATTGAAAAGTTGTTTTCTCTGATAAAGTGATTTCAGGTAACAATTACCATCCAAGCTAAGGAAGACCCTAGAGGTAGAGATTAGAGAGAGGCAGTGAGTTAGGATAACTCAATAAATGTACCCACAAGAAGAAAGAGATAGAGAACCAAAGTTAAACATCAAGGAGCCATAAGATGACTTTTCTTTATATTTTATTAAATAGAGTAGTCTTAAACAAACTAAACATTTTAAACTAGTGTTAAACATTTTAAGAGAAAGGGAAGGAACAATACTTGATCCCTCTGTAAATCACCCTCTCTCAGGAATTTCCAAAGCACAACATAATGGAAGATAAATTGGGATGGACATTAGAATCTGACCAGAATTTTCTATTCTTTAGATATGTAATTTGGGAAATGTCTTTAACATCTTTGAAAATCAAATTTTAAGTCTACAAGATAAAAATAATTCTATATTCTGAGACATTTTAGAGGCTAACAAATTCAGTAACTGACATAAAATAGCATGCTTGATACATAAGGAAGTTCAACAAATGATTATTTTCATTATGAAGGATTCTTTCTCTATTATAAAATAAATTTTCCTGGATATTAAGGAAAACTTTGTATGAGAGATACATAAGTGCACTATGTATTGATAATACACTAAGTAAATTGTGCTGAAATTTTAAGATTAAAAATAGAGAAATTAATATATCTAATTAAGTTTATATCAACACTGCCATCTGAATTCCATTTACTAATATTCCTGTAGGGAATTTGCTTTATTTTTCTTTTCCTTCTTCTCTTACTTTTCTCTTAAAATTTTAAACACTAGTTTAAAATGTTTACTTTGTTTAACCCTACTCTATTTAATAAAATATAAAGAAAAGTCATCTTGTGGCTCCTTGATGTTTAACTCTGGTTCTCTATTTCTTTCTTGTAGGTAAATTTATGGAAAGCTATCCATACTCACTGCCTCTCTCTATTATCTACCTCTAGCCTCTTCATCTATTCTTATAATCTTCAAGACCTTGTCCAAGACACTGGTGCCTAATCTCTGTATATTTTCCAGTGTCTATGAATGACCCTAGACCTACATGTCAGCTGACTTCTGCACTTCCCCAACCAGGCCTGAGGCCTCTTTGAAACTCTAAAAATTCCCACTCCTCTGCAACATCTGCCTTTCCATACCATTATTTTTTATTGCTTTGTTTAATGGGTACATTAATGTCCTTGCTTCCTAATCCCAAAGAAACTTTGACTATTTCTTCCTCTTCTTCACCCAGTTTTCAAATTATCACTAAGTATAATTCAACAAAGATTCAAATTGTCTGCTGATTCTAATTCTTTTTTTCCCTTGTATATCTTATTCTGCTTGTATATCCATATATCCCTACTTCTGAGTCTTTATAAAGAGTAGATTTATTTACTCCTTTATCATAACAAGGTGTAATCAGATGTAAATATTACCATTAATAATATGTAAATTTGAATGTTTGCCTTCACCTTGCTACCAAATTTCAATTTGCCCCAATAATAATATTTATTTTCAAACAAATGCCCAGAAGTCTTTCTTGATTCTACACATCCTCCTATTGGCAACCCTTTGCAGCTCCACAATTAATGCATGGCTTGAGGTCTACTTGAGACAAGGTATTGATCCCTGTGCTCGTTTTCGCTGTTCCAGCTCATTTCTTATCAGGAAACCTGCAAGAGCTCCTTGCCTGCTCCCAGCTTGTTTTGTGCCCCACTTGCATTTTAAAAGCCAATAATCTTGGAAAAATTACAAACATCATAATAATACACGATTGGGGAAAATTCCCATAGCTGTTCCATTACTTACCTGTTCTTCAGGACACTCTTATGTGCCTTTTTCAGACACCATTAACCTCTTTTCTAATCATAGCACTGATTATTGCTTTCTCTGTGACAGCTATACTACCCACCTTTTGTTTGTTGAACAAATTAAGATTATTCCTACCCCAGGATATTACCTGTGCCTGAAATCTCTTCCTTCAGATCATCTCCTCAGTTCTTTATTTAATTCTGGTTTTAAAATAGTCTCCTTAGAAAGTTTTTCCCATGGTATCTTATTAAATTGCAACTGGTCATGAAAACCTAATCATCGTCTTCAGCTACCTGTCTCCTTACTGTGCTGCATGTCCTTCAAAACGCTTATTAAAAGCTAGACTTTTGTCATGTGTTTGTATATGTCTAGTGTCTTTCTGCACCTCTAGAAAGGTATGTCTATGAAGAAGTCTCTGTCTATCTTAATCAGCATTCGAACAGCTCTGGGTATAGCAAATGCCTGAAAGATTGAATTCAGTCTATCAAGTTTTTGAATTAGTAAATCCTGTTTGACTTATTCTCTTAGACTTTGGCAAAGAATATATCTTTTCTTTTATTTGAATCTATCTTCACTGAAATAAGAAAGTTGGAACAGAGCAACTTGCATCTTCCTTCTAGCTCTATATCTCCAATGTCTTTCACAACGTTGTTCTCAAGTAGGTATCACCATCACCATGAAAAGCAGGCAGTGCAGGCTAATATTATCACTCAATCTGCCTCATGAACACAGAAGATGTTTCTGCTGTTGCCAGTTTTCCTCAAAATGATATATCTATTGAAACAGAGGAAGTCTATAGGAGTTCCTCCTCTCTGCCACCAACTCATTTCCCACTGCAGCCCCTAAACCTTCTTTCTGAGTCTAAAGAGAAAAGTTTGAAATGAATAGCTTAGAGAAACATTAAAGTTTTGTTGTAGATTCCACAATAAATGTAGTTTCTAATCATTCAAAATAACTGATGCAAAATAACTGATGGGGAACACATAGTATTGAGCATTAGGGTTAAAAAAAATGAAGGACTGATTTGGATTAATCTATTTTGAGTGCATGTCGAGGGGTTGGTGGGAGTACTAATTAATATTAGTTGGCAAAGATTGTTAAAACTTTAAGGAGAAGCTTGATAAGCCAAGACTAATAGTTTCTGGGAGGAAATATATATTAACTTACAATGGTTTTACAGAAGATTTTCACATCATAAGAACAAAATATTAGGGTGCTATATTTTAACTCCATAAATGTGATTTGATTTAATGCTTATAATTTTGAAATATTAAGTCATTTTGCTGTTAGACATTTCTATTTCTATTTTATTGTTTATATTTATTAATTATATGCTAAGATATGCAAAGGTTAATATTTTCCTATATGAAAATGTGGAATATATTTTTAGTGATGGTTAATGCATAAACATGAAGAATTCTGCCAATATAGATTTCACCATAGCAGATTGCACATTATTTATAGGACAACTGTCTGAAGAAAAAAGAAACTCTTAAGAAATTGCCACAAAAATATTTTGAGATATGATAAAGTGAAAAATTCTATAGATAGAAGGATAGGCAGATAGACAAATAGACAATTGTATTTGATGCAGTCACTTGAAGTGAGAATAACCACACCTACCAATGAATTGACAGCCATGACTAAACCTTTGTCAAGGATATAACGATCATTGAGTTACACTGTCTTGTCTCTAATGAACATGCCTTTTAATAAGTTTGCTAATGAGGTGAACATTTTCATAGTCTTTATCACTGATTAAAATTTCCCAAGCACTTTTTTAGCTTTAAATAATATTCTCATAATGTGGGTATGTGTGTGTGAAAAGATACAGATACATAAAAAGATAGATATAGATATAGGTGATATAGATATAATGATTGACCAACTTTTTTACTTTGTATTTTTTCCTAAAGCATGTATATATAAAAGATATAGCAAATATATTTAATAATGATAGACATTAAAATATAATGCAAATTCATTTGTGATTTTTTTCCATGATCTAGAGTTTTTATAATAGCAATAAATCACACAAAAAGCCAAAAAAAAAAAAAAAAAAAAAAGGAAGACAGGAAATCCACGAACTGACAGGAGTTGCTGTGGAGAACTGTGAATACTCTTTCCTCACAGCAGGGATTCTCCATGGCAATCGCTGAAGGCGCTCTCTGGCTGGGAAATCAATGAGGCTGCCAGAAACAGGAAATGTGCCCTCCCACTGTCTCAGGCAATGCTCATCTGGTTGAGCTACAAGTACAGAACAAGAGCCCCAGGGGCAATACTGAAAAAGAATATCCCTTACAAAAAGTAGTGGCGGCATTTAATTTATCATAAACCCCAGATGCATAGTTCTTGAGTATTTTGGTAAGTTATTTGAAATGTATAATTGCTTTTCAAATAACTTACATAGTATCATAGTTAACACTTGCAAGTGTTTTACATTTTGGCAAAGAAAAACACTTAGTGTGTGTTCAATTTACTTAACAGTCTTGGTATTGTTTTGAAAACTAAAGCAGTGATTTTGACTATCAAGCATAGGATTTGTTAAATAATTAAAAGCAAAAACCTGGCATATTCCATTGTAATGAATGTAAATATTGACACAAACTTACAGTTGTAAATTATTGCTTTGCATAAAATTTTGTTTACTTTTATTTTCTGATGGAATATGTATATATTTCATCAGAATGTAAATATATAGTATATATATATATATATATACATTCATTGTAGAAAATATATTGTTATTTGTTTCTTTGTTTTGTGGTATCAGGAATTGAACTCAGGACCTTGCACTTGCCAGGTAGGTGTTGCACCTGTAAGGTGCATCCCCAGCTCGAAAATATGAATATAGTAAAATCTTGGCTTTTGAGAATAGTTTGTGCCATTCTATATCTCACAGTTGCATAGTTCAGAGATTCAGATAGGCTTCTCTGATCCTCTGTTTGGTCTTATTAAGCAGAAAGCAAGGTTTAAATCAGAGAATCTGAGAAAGAGTCCACTTTTCAACTCACTCATGTCACTGACAAAATTATGTTTTGGGGGCTGTAAGACCAAAGTCCCCATCTCCTTGCTGGAGAAATGCAGGGGTCTGGATCAGTTTCTAGGGGCCACACTGCAGGCCTTTCTAGTAACAGAATCACCCTCAAGACAAACCCACGTCATGCTACAAATCTCCCTGGATTCTTCTTGTACTTTCTTTGACAGAAAATTTTCTACTTTTAAAGAGTTCATATAATTACCTTAAGTCCACCTAGATAATCTTTCTTTTCATCAATTTGAAGCCAACTAAGGAGTAGCCTAGTCTGCATCAGCAAAATCCTTTTCGCCAGATAGTGTCATCTGATGTGTGGTCATTATCACAGCCTGAGATTAAACCAAAATATTTTGGAGACTGACTTTAGAAATCTTGCTGCTACAATCCCAAGGTGAGGATTTCCAAGGAACATCAAGAAGACAAGGGCAACTGCGGAGAATTTCAGAACAGGGTCAAGACCAGTGCTGAGAGATCTCAGTTAGAGTTTGAAATGTGTGGCAAGAGTTCACAGAGTTAATGGACAGTGTTCGTTTAGGGTGTAACAAGCTTTCTTAAGGACTTTAAAACTTCCACCAAGTGAAATATGGAGCTATTAGAGAATTAAGGACAATTTTTTTCCATAATATTCTCCTTACTAGCGGAGAAGTACATTGTAGAAACGAATAAAGTATATAATTTTCTTTTGCCTAATGTTTCTAAATATTTTATAGTAATAAGTAGCTTTTAGTTCCTGTCAGTTTTTTCTAGTGCTCACAGTAGAAATAGATTTCTTTCCTGAAATGAGATAATTAGAGAATTTATTTTTAAAATTCTATTTCAATGGAAGCAAATGAAAATATATAAAGCAAGTATGTCTGACACAATTGAGTCTCAAGAGAAGTATTTTCAGATTTTATTATCAGATTCTGTGTCATGATTTTCAAATCATTTATATTTTGTTCTTAGAGTTCCTTTTCATTTGATTAAATTTTTAGTAGTGATACTGATGATACTGTCAGTGATCATGATAGCAGCACCCAGCACTTACTAAATGCATGCTCCTAGGAGATACTCTTGTCTGTGCTCTGCTTCACCGACTCATAAGTTCTTGCAGCAATCCCTTGGAGGTACTAACTGTAATTATATCCTTTCTATAAAATGAAGACATTGTGGCATTCAAGAAATACGCTCGAGATATGTTCTCTTGTTTCACTAAAGTAAGTTTCATTTTTTATATGTATGTGAATATGTTATGCTATGTATCTTAAATATACATAACAATATTTGTTTAAAAATAACAACAATATTTACTTCAGTGGACAGGCATTTGCATTGCAAGTGGAAGGCCTTAGATTGGTTCTCAGCACCAAAAATTATTTATTAAAAAAAGCAAAAATATTTTACTCTGGGTCACACGGATATTATGACAAAATGAAACACACGTGGCATATCACATTTAAACTTCACAACTCTTTGGAAATATCATTCAAGAAAGATACTATGGTCATCACTATTTTGCATCAACAACAAAAAGTACTATGTTATATGAAAGTTAGGTAACTTTCCCACATTCAAGAGGTGTAACGTGGCTGAATTTGACTTGGACATCTATTCTCTGGTTCTAGAACCTGTGTACAATGATTCCTCTTAGCACTTCCTGTTTTGAAGACACAAATGTCAGGGGGCTGAGCTCACAAGGCTTATATTGACAAACTTTTCATGAAAATGGATAGATCATATATATTAGGGTTTGCTGGTCATACAGTCTGTATGACTACTACTCAACTCTATCTTTTGTAGTGTGAAAACAGCCAGGGACAATCATGAATGGAAAAGGTTTGGCTGTGTCTAAATAATATTCGCAAGAATAAGTACTGAGTCAAGTTTGACCATGAGTAGAAGTTTCCCACTATTGTACAGTTTATAGAACTAACAAACTATCACTGAATGAAGAAGCAGTACAGAAGAATCTTGAATACCTTACTATGCAGAAGGTCAGATGCAAAGGAGAATATGCCAGTTAAATTTATTTATACAGAACACTGTAATTAGCAAATCTGATCTATGACTACAGAAGTTAGGAGAGTGTTCATCCTTGTGAGAACTTGACTAAGAAGGGCAGAAAGGGAAACACTTGAAATTCTATTGATATTTAATTTATTGTTATGAGTATTGTTCACATATCTCTGTTCAGTGTGGGCATTAACTGATCGAATTACTCAAAATACACAGTTTGTAAATTTCAGTAAAATCATTAAAATACAATTTTAAGAAAGTTATAAATTTAAAAAAACTTAATGAAACAACTCCACTTTCTGGATTACTGTGGTGAGTAATCTGCACTAACATGAGAATGTGGAAAATGTTTGGAGAGAAGTAGAAAAAGCACATAATTATCATAATGAAATAATAGATAACACATTTTGAACATGTATTATTTTCTAGGAATTGAGTTAATTTCACTGCACAAAGTATCTGACTGGCCCCTTGTTATGGTTTATACATTGTGTCAACTTGAGAAGTCTAGAAGCTTAATTAAGTAACAGCAGCTCTACATCCTGGGGTGTAAAGTACAAACAGTTACCTGTTCATTGTGTCAATTTGAGAAGGTCAGAGGTTTAGCTGAGAGACTCAGCGGGGGGGAAGTGTCCTGTGTAAGGTAGGAGAAGAGGCTTGCTTTTGCCCCTTTTACTCTGGCTGCTTTTGCTTGGCTGCTGCCTTGAAGTGTTGCCTCAGTGCCATGCCACCCTGACTTGGAGCCAGCTGATTATGGACTGAAAACTCCAAAAATCGTAAGCTAAATAAACTTTCCTTCCCTAATTTGGGTGTCAGGTGTTTTGTCTCGGCAAGGAGGGAAAAGTAACCAAGAAAACCCTGAATGTACACAAATTCAAAAGTAGTACTATTAGTACAGTTTTTAAGGTTGAGGAAGCTGAGGTGAAAAAAAGTTGAATATGTTTTCCATAGTCATAAAGTTTGCTAGTTTTGGGCAAGGATACCAGTGAGTCAAGAGAAGGAAGAACTGAAAGAAGGGAGAAAGGAAGGAAGGAAGGAAGGTAGGAAGGAAGGAAGGAAAGAAGGAAGGAAGGGTGAATTAGCTGAGCGCAATTGAAGATTGGTAAAAATGAAGACCAGACTCCAACTAGAAAAATGTCTGTCTTTTGTAATAGTTCATTGTTAATAGAAAAATTATTTTTGTATACAACCAATAGAGCAAAACCCATACCACCACTGGACAATGAAGAGGAAAATATCCCCAAAAAATCCTCATCAATGACCAAATAATTGAACAATGTCAAACTGATTTTCTTCTGAGAGTGTGTCATAAATCCTCGATTATTTCATTTCATACTTACCCCAATCAGAAATGAAAGTTTCTTATACTAGCCATAATATCTGCACTACAACTCTTAAAATGTTAATGATTTCTTAATCCATATTTCTTAATTGGATCTAATCACTACTCCTGGACATCCATGCAACTCCATATTTGGCAATAACAGAATTGTTTTTAAGTCTTCCCTAATTGACCATCTTCTCCAAATTTTTATTTTTATGTTTTGTATCAGATCAGAAAGGACTGCCCAGTCCTCTCTACCTAAAGATATCCCAAGAGTTCACTTATTTGCCATTCCACTTTGCTCACTCTCTTGTTGCATATATCACTCTCACTACTTATTTATTTGTTTTCTTGTTTCTGTACTGTCAGAAAGTATGACTAAAACATGAGTTCAATGAGGCTAGTCACATCTCTATTTGAGCCCTCTAGTATACCTTTTGAAGTAGAAGGCAAAATGTTTAACAATTCAAACTTTTCTTAAACACATGAATGACGATCCAAAGCTATATGTATATTTTTTCTACATCTATAGATTTAATAAATGAACTTTTTTAGATTATTATAATACCATCAATTCTTTGTTACCTTTCATACTTGAGTAAGAAATAAAGAGTGTTTTTATAAAGAGTATAAAGACTTTGACAATTAATAAAAACAAATATTCACAGGTGGTATTTTAGTCATTGTTCCCACTGGTAGTTGGAACATTGGAAGAACAAGAAATAAGCAAGAATAAATACATTAGATAGGAAAATCAAATTTTAAATGTGTGCCTTTACAAATCATGACTCAAAGTACAAGGCTGATTCATGTCATCTTTCGCCAATAAACTTTATAAAACAAAGTATTATTTCAGAAATAAATGGCTTAATATTGAGGACTTTAAATTGAATTTATAGATGGATGGAAAAATACTTCTAGGTAAACACATGAGTCTAGTCTCTATGCAAATAGTATAACATACCAAGAGTAGCTGAGGAAGTAGTTGAAAATTCACAGAAGAAAGCAATATTTTTATATTAATTGAGCTCAGATATGAAATTTAACTTCTAGGTATGCATATACTTTGAGAATGGAATGATTAATAATCAATATGGAGAGTCCATCTCAGCTAACTATCATTATCCTTTAGAATTAGCAAATTTGATGATATTTGACTGGGTATTGTGCGAAGAAGAAAACATGCACTACTACAAAGAAACACATTGTAGAGAGAGGACAAAGGGTAGAAGTGAGTTCTTCATCAAAAAAAGAGTATATATACATATATTTATATATGTATATACACAATATATAAGAATTGCACAATAAAATCATCCTATAGATACTATTAGTGAGATTTAAATGAAAAGAAAGAAAGGATAGCTGATAGGAATATTTTGCATACCCAAATGAAGAGAATATTATCATCAAAGAAGCAGAAATATTCAAAAAAATTGTGGGAAGTAGTATTGCACTAGTGTTAATCTCTTTATTTTGTAATTATGCAAGGAAATGTACTTATTTGTGCCAAAATTAAAAATACAGCACATAACTTAGAGATGAAAGAACTGCATTCCCATTTTTAATACTTATTACTAGATTCATTGTGATGACCCAATGAAATTGTACTTTGCTTTCTAAATTATAAAAGATAATGTTCTCAACATTGCTGTTAGAGTATGAATCTAATGGAGAACAGAAGGACAATAGAGCCGCATTAGAAAATTTTCATTCCCGAGGTATCTGTTAAAGTTTTTTTTCTCTTTCCACTAAAGGCAGTTTTACCTTGTGTGATATTCAGTTTCTTGAGGAATATAATAAATTACTAATGGAACTGAATTTTGATGCAAATGAGGGAAATTTCTAAAAAGAATATTAAAAAAATAATAATACTTTCAGGTAGAAACAAAATGTCAAGCGTTTAATATGGGAAAACAAAGGGATCCATATCCTCAAACTTGTAAAGCACACTTTACCAATGAAAGAGTTACAAAATAGTTTCAATTTTCTGATATAAATAATGATTATAGAAAGAGAACATACATATTAGCACGTGCAACACAGCCCTGTCTGTACAAACTCAAATTATTTAGGTAAAGAACGATATAAGAAAATAGCATATGAAAATCTCTTGGTATTAGGCTGGGGATGTGGCTGAGTGGCAGAGCACTCATCTAGCGTGTATGAGGTCACTGGTGCAATCCCCAGCTCTGAAGAAAAAGAAAAAACTTTCTTAACATAAACAATGACATTTTCTTAAGGAGCACATCTTTTAGCAGCCATTGTAAAAGAAGTTGAAAGTGAAGAACTTTTATGGTAGAGAAAGTGGGTGTTGGCCCTTTAGAGCTCATAATTTAAACACCATCTCACAGCTCATCATTACATTTTATAAGATTTTATTTTCAGATTTAATAGAGAACTTCAAAAATCCTACTTGTTATAGGTGCCAAACTCATTTCATTTTAAATCAAAATGAAAGCTAACATGTTCAAATTTTAAAAATAAAATAGGAGAATTAAATATAGACTGTGACAAAATAATCTAGTCAGATTCCAAGTACATGAGATAAACTCTTTAAAATAGATGAAGAAAAGGAGGAACTGATCTAAGTAATTTTGGAAATGACTGGACATTAAGTATAACAGGAAAAAGAATTGTGCATAAACATTATATTCCACTTGGTAAAGCTGATTCTTACAAGAATAAGAGGTAACTGTTCTAAAACCACTGTACTACATATTCACAAGAATTTTAGGAAGAAACAAATGAATGGTAGGTGGTAGAAGATAAGTTCTCATTGCAGGATATGAAGGTTAAATATGTGCAAGAAAGAAAAGGTTAGAATGTATTATGCATCATTGGATTAGAATTTGAGACATCAATAGGTTTTTGGCACAGCTGAGAGACAGAGAGAGAGAGAGAGAGAGAGAGAGAGAGAGAGAGAGAGAGGCCTTTATTGTGGGTGTGGGACGGTTGCAGAAGAGTGCAAGATTCCTTCTGACCAGAACAAAGAAGTGGCTGGGCTTTTATTAGGGCTGGGGTGGAGTTTGGGAGGTGGGCCAGGTGACAAGTTAGCAACTGATTGGAGAAGAGTGTGAAAAACGATGGGGAGGCTTTATCCTAGACTGCGAGGAGAAGAAGCAGGCAGTTCATGTTCTATTGTTCCTGGGTTCTCAGGCCATTTTGGACCACCACCATGATGGCTCAGTGAACTTCATATGGTCAGAAACACATCATTCCTGTCTTCTTGTTGTCATGGGACAATGAGTGTCTTAGATTGCTTTAGACTAAACAGAGGTGTCATGATTGGGGCTAATACGGTTGCTGGGATGGCAGGTGTGCCCATATAAAAGATGATGTCAGGGGCGTCAGCCAAGACAAGCAGCTCTCTGGAAGAGAAAGCTTGTAACCTGGATTGAATTAATCTGAAAAGTTTAAAGACACAGGGTACGATAAATAAAAGAAAAATTGTGACTGAGGAGATCCAAAATGAGGAGAATGATGGGAGCCCAGGAGTCTAAAGTAGGCCACCAGGAAGATCAGGGGGAGGAACTGGTGACCTCTTTTTCTATGTTGGCATTTAAGTTTTGAAATTGTTTAACCTCATCTTTGACAATACCTGATTAATTTATGAAGTAACATCTTTCTTCTTCCAGCCTGGCACAGGTGTTCTACCTTTCTGCTTTCAGGACATCAAAAGCTCTTTGATTTTAGAGGATTACTGCAGCTAATGACTTAATCTAATCTTGGAGGAAATCAACAGATCTTGAGATGTCATAGAAGGATGTTTTTAGCTCATAAGAAAACTGAGTGTAAAAATAGGTGCCTATCCTGATGCCTCCAGGGTCCATGCCAATAGTTGAGAAAAGACCTATACCTGTTAGAAATGGAGTAACAGGTATGGTCCTGTGAGATATCTGATGACGCGGAGGCTTGTAATCTCCTTATGATTTGGGCTTTAGTGTGGAGTGTAACTTGGGGTGCTACTGCTGCTACAATACAGGGGACATGTCCTTGGAAGGCAGACAAAGAACTGTCCATGGGATGGGCAGATGGGAGCTGAGGTGTCTAATATAAAGTAGAGATGGAAAAAGTTGGACTTCCCACCTTAGGGGTAGACTCAGAGGAGTAGAATAGTAGATGCAAGAGAGATTTTTTTCACTGTAGTTGTCCCAAGTCAAAATTAGAGGGCCAATAATATTAGTTTGTGGGTTATGTTGAAGTGAAGAGATGTTTAGAGTGACTGGATAAGCCATGTATAAATCTTGTTGTAAGGGCAGGCAGAGACAGTAGCTGAAAACGTCAGTAACGTTGAGTATTTGAAGAGTGGTTTTTAGAAATTGAAAGGTGTTGTTAAGGATTTGAGGTATGGATAGTGAAACGGGTGTGTGATGAGAAAGTGAGGGTCAGGGCAGGAGAGTGAGAGAGAAAGAGATTGTGTGTTGGAGAATAGTCTCTCGTGAAGGGTTAGAAACATATTTACACCACTATCCACATAGAATCGGAGTTTCCATGTCTGATTTCTTGGGAGGATTGGAAATGATTGTGGATTAAGAATCACAAAATGTAGGATGTGCATATACCATGAGAGGTGGGAAGAGTTGTGGGTAATGTTTAGATAAATATAGGTACTATGACTTGTCCAAAAATCACTTATGGGCCTTACACTTATTGATTCACAATGCCAATAGGGACAATGGAAGGATGACACATCATAGCAAGGTGGATAGTTGTGGTTTTCTGACATAGCTATAATGCTGGGCCAGCAGGTGTGACATCCCATCTGGTCTCACCAGTGGTACTCGTGAGTGAATGTAGAGAGCACCATAAAACGTCAAGCGTAAGGGTAATGGAAGCCCAGTTTTGTTTGTTTGTTTGTTTGAGCTCTCATGGTAGGAAGGAGACCTGCTGATCTTCCCTGTTTTGTAAGATAGAAATTATAAACACAAGCTGGGGATAGCTGTGACAATATAGTTGTGAGTGGGATGAAAGCCCAGATTATGATGAACTTCATGTTGGGTTTTGTGAGGGTGTTTAGCAAAAGACAGTTAAGAGTGGAATGAATTAGAGATCTCTAGTGAGATGAAGTTGAGTTGGGGGCAGGAGACACGATGACTACTCTGGGTCTGAGAGTCAGTTTCCAGAGGTGTCAGGGTACCATTGAGCTTGAATGGTATGGAACCAGGAAGAGATGCCAGTGACCTTGAGCACTGTTGATGTCGTAAGGAGGACCAAGTGGGGGTCCCGTCCACCTGGGTTGTAGTTCTGTGGGCTTAGAAGATTTAGATATATTAGATTCCCAGGAGTTATGGGAGGTTCTGGTTTTTGGTTATCTATTGGTTGTGGAAGATATATGTTGGCATGTTGTCATAGGAGATGTCTAAAAAAAGAGAGGACTGAGATGCAGTTGGCAATAATAGGATGGTTTTGTGAGGTAGGCAAGTTGTGAAGCAAAATGGGTCTACTATAAACTCAAAAGAGCTTAAGAATCTGGTTGCCTGGGGACATGCCCTAAGTTGAGTTAGTGCTAATAGAAGGAGTTGGGGCCAGGTTTTATGAGGTATGTATTCAGTAAACCATTTGCTTTTTCTACTTTTCCCAAAGACTGTAAATGGTATGTATAGTGGTTGGATCTTGTGTCCCCCCAAATCCTCATGAAATTTGGATGGGGCTGAGTCTGGCATTTGTGACTGGTTTGTTGTCTAGCACTGGGATTGGCAAAGTGAGTGCTGCATCCACCCAGGGATGGAGCCAACATACAGTGTAAGAGAGGGACCAATGCATGTTTCTCTCTTGCTCTTCTGCTCTCTCTTGCCCAGTTCACCTGCTGTTTGGTGGCCACCATGAATGGCTACACTGCCTTGCTGTGCTGCCTTGGAGTCAACTGAGTATGAACTGGAAAACCTGAGAACTGTAAGAAATAAACCTTTCCTACTGTAATTTTGGGCATCAGGTATTCTGGCTCAGCAGTGAGTAAAAAGTAACTAAGACAGAATTTGGTACCAGAGGAGTGGGGTCACTGTTGTGACTAAACCTGATTGTGTGGTTCAATAGCCTTTGGAAATGTCTTGTGGGAAGAGTTTGAGAAGGTTTGGAGATGTTGCCTGAATGCATAGAGCTGGAACAGCTTAGGCTGCTCTGTATGGGAGATTCTGGTCAGAGCTCAGGAGACCAGAAGGCTGATAGAAAACCTGCTGGTAAAAAACAGGCTCAGGATGTTTCTGCTGGGAAAAAGAACTACATTGGGTGTTGGACTCCACACGATGTGTGTTATGGCTTGGCAGAAAGTTTGTCTGCATTCTGCCAGTGCACAGAGACTTTGCACAGAGATTAAGAGCGATGGACTGATGAAATTTCAAGGCAACCTAATGTTGAAACTGTGGCCTGGCTATTGGTGGGGGCTGTTAGCCAGATTTATGTTGGGAATCAAGAGCAAAGAGCCCAGCATGGTGATTTAAAACCTTGTGAGTTTGGCCAGGAAGCTGTGAATTTTAAAGACAGAGCTAAGACCTCGATTGCTGAGAAGGAAAAAAGAAATAAAAAAAGATGTCCTGAGGGCATTCTGGGGCCTCCTCCCTTTGCAACCTCAGGCTTTCAAAAGTGAAAGAGTTTGCTCAGTGGAAAAAGCCAAAGGGCGCAAAGTTCTGAGGTGGCAACAGAGTCCACAAGAGGTTTCAAAACGGTGGTCACTGTACCAGATTCCAGAATGGCAGTGGCCATACCAGATTTCATAATGGTGGTGGCCACACAAGATTCCAGAATGGTGGTGGCATAGAGAAGCTGTTCCTCACAATCAGGTTCAGAGAGCTCAGCGATCCAGGCAGTTGACTCCTATAGCTAAGAGAGAGGAAAGCCTGGCTACTGATCCAGCTGGCAGCAGATCTTGGCAACATCCATGTGCTGCTGGTTTTAAGTGCAAGAAAAATGTGCAGCTTCCACCCTGCTTTCACAGGACAATATATGAAGATGTAAGGGTGAAGTCAAGGGAACAATGGAAAACATCTGGAAGTGCTGCAGGGGTGGAATCACTCAAGACTTTTGGAGCTTGCAACCAGATTGCTTCACATGCTGAGCGTAGAGTTCCAGGACTTAATGTTTGCTCTGCTGGACTTGAACTTGTTTTGGTTGCAATGCTTTGTATTCCCCTGTTTGTAACTTTTGGGATGGTAATGTTTATCTTGTGCCTTTATATGTTGGAAGCGTTTAATCTCATTTTCATTTGTATAGTGGGTTATAGTTAAGAGTTTGCCATAGATCTCAGAGGAGATTTGAGACTTGGACTTTTCAGCAATGCTGAAACTATTAGGACTTTGGCAACTCTTGGAGATGGACTAAATGTCTTTTGTATACAGGATATACATGAGTCCTTGGGGGGCCAGGGCTGGAATGTATTGGTTGGATCCTGTGTTCCCCCCAAGTCCTCATGTAATTTGGATGAGTCTTAGTCTGACATTTGTGAGTGGTTTGTTGTCTAGCACTGGGATTGGCAATGTGAGTGCTGCACCCGCCCAGGGATGGAGCCAACATGCAGCATAAGGGCAGGACCAATCCATGTCTCTCTTGTGCGCTTCTGCTCTCTCTTGCCAGGTTCACCTTGCTGTTTGGTGACCACCATGAATGGCTGCCCTGCCATGCCATGCTGCCTTGGAGTCAACTGAGTATGGACTGGAAACTCCTGAGAACTGTAAGAAATAAACCTTTCCTACTGTAATTTTGGGCATCAGGTACTCTGTATCAGCAATGAGTAAAATGAAACTAAGATAGTATGATATATGTAAGTTCCAGGTAATGTTTATACTTGAGGATACCTGTTGAGTGATTGAGTGATCTGGGAAACGAAAGCTGGGCCATTTGAAACGAAAGCTGATTGTATAGTTTGAGGTAAACCAAATCTGGGAATGATCTCTTGTACGAGAACCATGGAAACTGTTTCTGAAGTCTCCTGGGATATAGAGAAAACATCTATGTGTTCCAAGAATGTGCAGACAAAGGTGAGGAGCTATCTGGAAGTGTTGTGTTTTGGCATGTGTAAAGTCTATCTGCCAGTCTTCACCTGGGGTGTGTCCCTAAACTTGGTGGATTGGGAAAGAAGGGGGAGGTAGATGTCTCTGAGGAGAGGTCTTGGCACAAAGATGACAGTTGTGAGTGATCTGATTAATAATACCTTTTGAAGAGGAATGAGTAGTGACTGGAGTTAGGAGTTTGTATAAAGCTGGAGTGCCAACATGAAAGCAATTATGCAAGTCAGTAATGATGTTGAAGGCCTTTTTGTCTGGGAGGAGCACTTTTGGCCCCTAAAAAATCCATACCTGAATGTTTTGGCTATAGGTGGGTTTGTGAATTAATTGTAGTTGTGTATGTGAGTATTGAGGTGGGGGTAGAGTGTTTGGGATAAGGGAAGAGGATGAGATGGTTGTGGCTGTTGTGCAGCTAATTTGGCCTGTGTGTCAGCAAAGTCATTACCCTGAGACATGGGATGTGATGGTGTTTGGTGTCCCCTATAGTGAATGACTGCTACTTGTTTTGGGAGTCATGCTGTTTCTAGTATTTTGAGAATGAGAGGTGCATTTGTGATGGGGGTTCCTTGAGTGGTGATTACACCTGTTTTTTGCCAAATGGTAGCATGAGAGTGAAGGATGCTAAATGTATATTTTGAGTCAGTGTAGATGTTTATGATCTTGTGTTTGGCCAGTGTGAAGGCCCATGTGAGGGCACTAAGTTCTGCTTTTTGTGGAGATGTCCCAGGTGGTAGTGAACTCATCTCTATTACCTTAGAGCCAATGACTATAGCATATCCTGTCCTTTTTTGAGTGTCTGCATTGGCTAAGCTTTCATCTATAAACCATATGTCAGAAGCTGTATGGAGAGGAGTGCTGTTAATGTGAGGGAAGGATGTAGGAGTCATTTGTAATACCTCAATACAGTTGTGGAGAGGGGTCACATCAGAGGTGCAGAGTAAGGAGGCTGGGTTGAGGGGGCTGCTAGTGGAGATGGTGATTGTAGGGTCTTATATGTCTATTAAGTGAATTTGTTGTAGGCATGAAGGAGTCATTAAGGCAGGGAGTGTTTTGTGAGAAATGCTGTCATTAAGGCAATGAGGTGGGTGGAATGTGATTGACTATTCTAAAGTGAAATTTTTGGTCTCTTGTGTTAATATGGTTGCTGAGGCAAGAGCTGGAAGGCAGGGAGGCCAGTCATGTACTGTGTTGTCTGTTTTGAGAAGTATGCTACTGCTTGGAAGTTCCCTTTTTGTACCCCAAAATTCCCATAACATTATGATCTTGAGAGGTAGTAGATAAAATAAAAGGTTAGACTGGGTTAGGAAGAGTCAGGGTTGGAGCCTTTAAAAGGATCCCTTTTAGCTTGTGAAATGAGGAGTATATAGGTGTGGTGGGCTTGAGGAGCTCCAATAGGGAATCCTTGAACACCTTTGTATTGGATGATATACTATGTACCCCCAAGTCCTCATATACTTTTCATGGCGCTGAGTCTGGCACTTGTTATTGATTTGCTGTGTAGCACTGGGATTGATGATGTGAGTGCTGCACCTACCCAGGGGTGGAGCCGAGATACAGTGTAAGGTAAGGCGGGTCTTCCTCTTGTGCTTCCGCGTTTCCACCTTCTCTCTCACCAGCATGCCTGGCTGCTTGCAGGTGCCATGAACAGTAGCCCCACCACACCATGCTGCCTTGGAGCCAGCTAAGTATGGACTGAAACTTCCAAGAAACTGTAAGAAATAAACCTTTCCTTCCCTAATTTTGGGCATCAGGTATTTTGTCTCAGCAACAAGTAAAAAGTAACTAAGACAACCTTGTAAAGAGGTTGGGCTAGTGTAGTAAAATTAGGGATCCAGAGGTGAAGGAAGTTTGCTAAACCCAGGAAAGATAAAACTTATTGTTTTATAATTGGCACCTGGAAATCACAAAGAAGGGTTTTGTGGTCAGAGGTTATAGAGTAAGTGGTGGGAGTGAAGCTCAGCCCTAGATATTTGACTTTTGGTGAAGCTATTTGAGGTTTGGTGGGGGACACCCCGTACCCAAGAATTAAGGGGAAGTTGAGAAGGGTAGCTGTATGTTGCATAGCTAGGGCATAAGATGGGGAACAAAGAAGATCATCTATGTATTGGAGAATAGTGCTGGGTTTAGGATTCAGTGTCATGAAGTTAGCAGCAAAGGCCTGGTTGAAGAAGTATGGACAATTTCTGAAGCCTTGGGGTAGAACCATCCATGTGGGCTATGTAAACTACAGAGTGTCTGGATCTGTTCATATAAAGGTGAAGAAATCTTGGCAGTCAGAGGGTAGGGGAATAATGAAAAATGTATCTTTAAGATCTAATACAGAAAAATGAGAGGTAGACAGAAGAATATGAGACACTGTAGTATAAAGGTTTGGCACCACCAGATGAATTGGCATCACCGAATTGTTAATGGCTCTGAGATCTTGGACTAGGCAGTAGGGACCATTGAATTTGAGTACAGGGAGAATAGTGGTGTTGTAAAGTGAGTGGGTGGCCTTAAGAAATCCTTTAGTTAATAAGCAATGGATCATGGGGTTTGAACCCTTGTTGATATTTGGGGGCTACTGGGTATTGGGGAACACAAGGAAAGACTGAGGAGTCCTTGAGGCAAATTTGTACTGGACTAGGGTGGGTTGCATTAGTAGGATTGGAAGTGTCCCAGACTGTAGGGTAAATGAGGGAGGAGGGAAGAGGAGAAACTGAGACAGTGATGAATGACAGCTGGGTTTGGAGTATGAGAGCCATGAGGAGGGAGAAAGCATAAGAGAAATTGTGCTTTTGGAGAAGACCTCTACTTAAAAGGGGCACAGGACAGGTTGAGATAAAAAGAAAGTTGTGTGTAAAGAAGAGGGTTTGGAACCTGCAAGAGATAGGTCCTATCTGGAGAGGTTGTATATGTTGGCCATCAACCCCCACAGTGAAGACTGCAGATCGAGTACATAGGCCTGAGAACACAGGTAAAACACTGTAGGTGGCCCCCATGTCAACAAGAAAAGAGTGTTTTACCAAAGATATCCAGCAGGACTTGAAGCTCTCAGAGAGGTATCTTGATGGAGGGCATAGACCCCAAGCCCTGTCAATCCTCTCTAGCTGTAAGTCTGAGTAGATCAGTTAGCAGTGAGTCCAGAGGTGGCAATGATGTGTAGTCCTGTGAGGGCAGGAGTCTGGTCACTTATCTGCTCTCTGGTACACAGCATAGTCACAATTCCAGTGACCTTCCTGTTTGCAAGTGGGACAGGGTCCCCATGGTGGCTGTGGCTCATGCCCAATGTCCTTTCTTGTTACACTTTGAGCATGCTCCTGGGAGGTATGGGTCTTAAATTTCCCTTCAGCCTGTGTTTTATTTTGAGCCCTGAGTGATGCAGGCAATAATTAGCCTTGGAGTTTATCCTCAAGTTTGGTCTTTAAAGGATCATCCTGTTTTTGTCATTCGCCTCTATTGTTAAAGACATGAAAAGTCACATCCAGGAGGTCTCCCTGAGGGGACTGAGGGCCAAGGTCTGACTTTTTAAATTTAACTTGAATGTCTGATTCCACTTGGGAGATAAAATGGTAGTTAAGAGGATTATTCCCTCAGGTGAGTGGAAATTTATGTCAATAAATTTGATGAGAGCCTCTGTGAGGCAGGTCATCAGTTCAGTGGCATTTTCATCAGCCTGCTGGGATTGTTATCAAAGATTTTGGTAATTAACTTGTTTACATGAGATTTTTGTGAAGACCTGTTGAGATACAGCCAATCATTTGTGCTATACATTTTGAGCCATCAGCATTGAACTGAAAATCCCACTTGGAGTCTGTATTTGGCACCACTGCTTCCCTGATGGGATGTTCAAAATCTATTTGATGTTTATCATCTGCCATGACTTGAGCTGCCTGCCAGAATTCAACCTTTTGTCGAGGAAAAGGAGTGGAAGCAAAAATAACCAAGAGATCTTTGTAAGTTAAATCATAGGATTGAATAACAAATTTAAATCCTTTGATGTAGTTATAAGGGTCAGCAGCGAAGGAGCCCACATGGAGGGAGATGTGGGAAAGGTCAGTGAAACAGAAAGGGACATGAACATGACTGAAGCCTTCAGTGCTGGCCACCTTGCAGAGGAAGAGGAGAGGGTATGGTGAATGGCATGAGGAAGGAGGTTGGAAGGGATCAGGAGATGGTAATGGAAGGGAGGAAACACAAAATGGTGGTAGAATGCAGGAAGAAAAAGATGGCAGAGAGTGGGAGGAGTGAAAAGTTGTCAGAAGGTGGGTGGAGGAAGAAAATGGTGGCAGGTGGGTGGAGTGAGATCTGGTGTGATGTGCTGGAGGAGAAAATGCACCTTTGGAGTAAAGGGGGGATTAAAATGGGGTGAGCAATGGGAGAAGTTGGAGGAGAAGACAAGAAGGAGAAAGTGGAAGAGATGGAGGAGAAGATGGGGAGGAGATGAGGCAGGGATGAGGGAAAAATAAATAGGTGGCTTGTTGGTGGAGAGAGCTCAAACTGGGGGTTAGCCCCCAGGAGTTACTCACCCTGCCAATCTTAGTCATGGCACCAAAATATTAAGCTTTTGGTGCCATGAGAGAGAGAGAGAGCATGTGATGAGAGGACTCTCATGGGTATGGTGGAGGAATGAGAAAGAGAGAGAGAGAGTGAGAGATAGGAGAGAAAGAGAGAAAGGAGCCTTTATTGTGGGCACAGCAGGGTTGCAGAAAAGTGCAAGATTCCCTCTGATCAGAGCAAAGAAGTGGCTGAGCTTTTATTAGGTCTGGCTGGGGGTGGAGTTTGGGAGGTGGGCCAGGTGACAAATTACCAGCTGATTGGAGAAGTGTGTAAAAAGGAAGGAAATGTTTTATCTTGGGCTGAAGCAGGAAGTTGATGTTCTGTTGTTCCTGGGTTTTCTCAGGCCATGTTGTCGAACCACCATTATGACTTAGCGAACTTCATATGGACAAAAGCCCATCAAATATGAACACTTATTTAATATAAATACTAGCAATTAGGTGTGGAACAAACTGTAGACATGCATACACACATGGATCATATGCAAACACACATTTCCTAGCTCTGGCTGCTGAGTTGTCCCAGAAGAAATAACCCTTCAATTGCAATGCATGCTGCAGAGCCTAGGTCTCGGTTTCTAATACCATTCTTTTGAAGTGAATATTAAAGAGACACAGACTCCAACTGAATCAGCTCCTGATCGCAAATGGCAAATATATTGAGGAACAAAATAAATTTTAAAAAAGTATTAGATTATAACCCATAGTATAAAATAAATAGCTAAATCTATGCTGATATAAACTCTTGAATTAGGAAAGAAATGAGAGAAAATAGACAAAACTTTCATACAGAAGAATTCCAAATAATTGCATAGATGATCTTCACAAATCAAGAAGTTAAACTTACCTTCTAAGTTTAGGCTGCATGCAGTAGCTTGCTTACATAAAATACCATATACAAAGGTGGGTGGGGTAGGGTAACCGTTTTAAATGTACAAAGCTAGCAAGTATTACCTCAGCCAGTTCCCCGAGGTTAACCTCATTAGAGCTGGCATGTAGATGACATATATCCTTGATATGACGTTCTCAGATTAGCCTTCGTTTCTGTGTCTTCTCCCACAAAACTCCCCAGACTATCCATTAAAAAAACACTGTTATTTTTTAAATCTAGAGAAAGGATTTTGACTGTTTTAACTGTTAAAAAATGATACATGCCTGAGAAGTTAAATATGTTTATGATTTAAACATTACATTATGTATAATATATTGAAACAACACATGGTATCTCATTAATATGTATAATTCACACATCTTTATGTATCAGTTAAGTAAACTTAATTTAAATTACAAAAAAAGTGAGATGAACTCAAACAGAGGAACATTCTAGAAAATACACAACCAATATAATACTTCATAAATCTGTCACATACAATACTGAAGATAAAGAAAATTTATATGCAATATCTACTGTTTCATTTGGGGGAAATATTGGGCAATATTTTGAGATTCATAATTTATACATATTTCTTTTAAAATTTTCTTCCTCAGAATAGTTATTTCTTTAAACTTTTTAAGTGGCATATATAAAAGCCTTGTGTTTCTAAAACAATAAAAAAATTGTATACACTAAAATTTCTTTAAAATTTCTAGCTAATATAAAAGAAAAAGCCTTTTGCTGGTGTTCTAAACTAATTGCCTTCAATGGAGACCAGCTGATTTCTTCCACACAGATAATTTTGCATGAAGTCCAGCCAACTGCAGCAGGTTCTTTATTACGATTCCTGACTGCCTGCTAATTCTTTTCCAAGGCCAATTATTTGTTATTTCCCATGTTACACTTTCAGTTTCATGTTGTATGAGAAACTTTACCATAATTAGTGCATAAATCAGGTCAGATCACATACATGGTCCCTTTTCCAGATGGCAATGAAAGAACATGAGATCAGATATCTTCTTTCACTAAGACCAATTGAAGGTTCTATGGACTTAATAAAATTATACAAATTTCAAAAAGGCAGCTTGTTGTATACATATCATAAACTTGTGGAAACTATAGAAATATTTCCTTAGAGTTCTGTCAAAAATCGTACTTCACCAAATGGAGTCAAACAAGCAAGGAAGGCTATCTCCAACACTTGCAGCAGGAGTTGACATTTGCAATAAGATAGAGAGATTAAACTCAGCTAAAACAAAAGGTGATGAGGTTTTAGTTGCTGAGATGAGTTAGTGCAAAAGTGCTGGAGGACATTAGGTTGTGAGCTTGTGGATGTGTTAAGGTCATGTGTATTTGTTAATTAGGCCTTAGGAAGGTAAACTCCCACTCTCACATCCAACTTGGGGAATAGATGTGCTAGCTTTGTTGTTTTCTTTGTCTCTTCTGTCTTTCAGTTTTATTGAAGTGTAATTGATAACTAAATTGTACATATTTGAGTGTGCAACTTGAGATTTTGATGTATAAATATATTAGAAATGATTACCACAATGAGGACATTAACAGATACATTATCTCATGCAATTATTATTTTTTTTGTGGGAAAAATACTTGAGATCTGTCCTTATTAACTTAGTCATTCTGCTGGTAACTAGGTATCTGGAAGTTGCTTATCAATGAAAGGTTGTACCCTTTGACTGGTATCTCCCTCTTCCTCCACCCAGTTCCTAGTAACTTGTATTCTACTGTCTTACTAGACACTGACCTTCTTTGAAGATTATATATATATATATATATATGCATACATACATATATACATATAAAAATGATGTAGAATTTGTCTTTGTATGTCTTATTTCACTTAACATAATGTTCATGATGGCTTCATCTATGTAGTTGTAACTTACAGGACTTTTTTGAAGCTGAACATTATTTGCATCATACACATAGATAGTCATGTGTCACATTACCTTAACCTTAGGGTATATGATCTGAGAAGTGAATAATTAAATGATTTGGACATTGTAAAAATATCATATAGTATCCTTAGAAAAACACAGATGGTACAACCTACCACAGATTTTGCTACTTTATTTATATATATGATACATCTCATTATTCTTAGGGCCATTAAATCAGGCACAAAGGAAAACTATACAATGAAGAAACTCAATAAATATGAGATATGTAAATTTATATTTTATAAATAGAAATATATTCTAAAATAATGATAAAAGTATAGTAAATATGCAAACCATTAACAGTCTTTCTTTATCATAACCAAGTATTTTACTGTGCTTCAACATCACTGGAAGCACAGGAGGTTTGTTTATACCAGTAGTACCACAAATCTGTGAGCAATGCATTGTACCACAATTTTACAAGTTACAACATCTCTAGGTAACGTAACAAAATTTGAACAAGGAAATTAACACTCTCATCTAAGAAACTTGACTCATTCTCCTTTGCTAGTTAAAACCTAAAAATCAAATACTGCATGCAAAGAAAAGTCAGCACCTCTTGAGAACCGGCCACACTGGGACTGAGAGGATCCAACGAGAAACCAACCAGCCAGCCTTTCTGGTAAGCTGTGCAAGCCATGAGGGTTCCAGGAAGAGAAAAGTCAGCACCTCCTGTGAACCTACCAGTGCATAAGCTGAGACTCAAACCACCATCACCCTGCATCCTCTCCACTCCAGGTAAGCAACTCACTGGTTCAGATGACAGGTTGAGTTAGTAGCAACTAGGGTAAATAAAGCAACTAAATGCTTGCATTGTTTGGTTGATTTTACAGACCTGGAGCCAGCAGTCTGAGCATCTCTTGGGAGGATGCCAGTATGCAATATAGCAAATATGGGGGATTTCCTTCTATCTTGTCTTTGAAATCCAATATTGTTCTCACTGTTTTGCTTTATTCAATATTCTGTTTTGATTGGTTTTATTCTGTTTTGCTTTTGGTCTGATTTTGGCATACCTGATGGAATGGACAAACATTGTGAAGATACAAGATATGGTAGCTGCTATGATAGCTATTGTTGTTTTCCTAGTATCCTGCTTTGAAGTTCTGTACCAATTTTGTTGCTTTGTTTTGATTGGCTTTGTTCTGTTTTGTTCTGTTGGATTTTACTATCTTTAAAATAAAAAAATTCAAATAATCTATGCATCATTTTGAAACTCATTAAAAGAAAACCTGAGGGCATTACTGCTAGCTTTACTATAGATACCACTTCTAATGAATGTTCACCTTATTAAGGAGTGTTTTAAAAGATTTTCTAAGGAATTTTCATTCCAATAATAGTAATGCTGCCATATTCTGAACATGCATCCCATGAAGACCAATAAAATTTGTCTATGCACACTCAAAGCTCTGATTCTGTCCCCTTTCGTGTTGTTCAGTCACCTTACCCCACACTATAGACCACTTCATTTTGTTTCTCCTTCCTGTAAGTGTCCCCTACCCCTACAGGCATTTTTGAGTACAGAAACTGCTGCCTCTTCCTGCTTGGCTGTCTCATAAATTAAAACTTTTTCCTTTGCAAAACTTTGACTGCAAGGTGGTCAGACATCTGTTTTGGCAGCACCAATATGTTTTATTATAATCTTATAGGGTACTGTACTATATTTGTTTTCTTAACATAAATGACCTTAGGCAGTGCATGACTGTGTGTGTGTGTGTGTGTGTGTTGATTGATTGTTATCTATAAGCAGACACTTAAGTCGTTTCTCAGATATTCTGAATAACATTGCAATGAGTATGGGATTACAAATATCTTCAGAGGAGTGATTTTATTTTCTTCATATATGTACCCAGAAATGAGATTGCTGGGAGAACTATTTTTCTGTTGTGATGATCTTCCATACCATTTTCTATAATATTGCACTATTTTTTCTCGATGACTGCATTGCAAAGACATGGTTTCCAGGACCTTACGAAAAGACATAGGATGGGTTTGTAAAACCAGTAAGAGACTAGGAGAATATTTATAGCTCAAAAGAGTAGAGAATAAATTGAAAATTGCAAGTTTTCTAATGCAGTTTCTCTAAGAAAAAGTGGAATCAAGACCTAAAGTCAGGAAGAAACCTGTTTAAACTTTAGTCAAGCTGAGGGAACCATCACTTTCTATTTAATTTTACACTGCCCTATATTTTATTATTGAGGAGAGAAAGAAATATTTATAGAAAGTGTATTTCTTGAAAATGTGAAGAAATAGAATTGCTTTCCATTTTTCTGAAGGAGAGTTATTTGATTATAGAGTCATCCTAATATAGGTAGTAAAATGAGGAGTGATGAACTACTCTCCCGACTCATCTGAACCTAAGCAACGCCCCAAGTACCCCTCCCCACTTTTGCCCTAAGGATTACCTCCAAAAGACAGAGCTAAGAAAAACAAAGATCCCTGATTCTGCCCAGAAAAATTGCAAAGGACCTATAGAGGTGATGTCGAAACTTTTAGAGACCAAGTGTTCAAGTTGCAACCCAAAGCCCACTTCTCTATTGCAAAGTTCTAACACTGCAGTTCAATCTGAATACTGAGGTTTTAGGTTAGAATAAACAACTGTTATCTGATGCTTTGCTCACTGGGGCAACTTGACTCGAATGGGGACAGAGAGGAAACTAAGTGCCCGCTGCAGCACATGTGCCATAGGTTCACCATAATTGACCTATAGTAACATTTTTTTTGCTTGGAGCACAATGAAGATTCGCACATACAGGGTGCATCTCAGAAACACAATTACAGCAGTGAAGTTATGGGAAGGGAAATGTGCTCATGAGAAGACAAAAAATGGCTAACATGATGCAGCACATTGTCAGTCATATCATCAATCAGTCTTTCACTGGAAAACACAATGGGACTAACCTTGGGTCCAGAGCAACATTTTAAATTCTAACCCCAATGCTCTCAAGTGTCTTTGCTATTTTCCTTTCCGCTGCCATGAGCTCATTCACTCAGAGCTTACTATCACTTGATTAAACTTTGCTGCTTTTTTCTCACCATCATGAACCATACCCAATTCTTTTTCCAGCTCATACAAGAACTTAGGAACTCATTTGAAACTCCAACACCCAGGGTCAAAATCCTAAGGCTGTGTTTGAGCCACAGACAGAAAATCACCTGGACTACTTACTACTTTTTAAAATGAGTCACAAATTACACTAACAAATTATAATTCAAGTTATATTTTTGAAACATTGTTCCTGTGTTCCTGTTACATCACCAAGAAAGTCATTACATTACCAATCCTGAGTGTCTCTCTTGCTAATAACAGTGAACGTTAGAGAAAAGTGTTAGCTGCTGCTGTATTATGTTAAATTTGAGTGCAAGACATTGCAGGAAAACTTGCAAGATAAAAGTAAAGGATACTTAAGCTTTAGAGAGTTTTAATGCCTTCACTTCTTTTTAGGGAATAGGCATGTATTTATAAATGCCTTGTGATACACTTATTTTTCAGCAATCACAATTAAAGAACTACTGCCACGGGTGACCATATTTATGAATCTTTCATAATTTAATGAAATAAATTATTAAAAAGGTATACATATGATATGATTCTGTTAAAATTTCAAAGGCAGTAAAAACTAATTTGTGCTAGGTACCTTTGAAGATTAATAACTGAAAGTGGACATGGTTGAGGATTTTAAGTTTCTTTGTAATTTCTATATCTTTATCTGGGTTGAGTTATATGGACACGATTACATTGTAAACATTCTCTGAGTTTCCATACACTTAATATTTGTACACATTATATATGATATTAATGAATTTGAAACACACACACACATACTTGAGGCCTATATATGTGCATACCCTGAGAAGGATTTCTCTCAGAGATACTTTAAGACAGAAATCAACCTTCAGCCATGAAAGACTACCCTTAGGTAAGGGTCTCCTTAGGTAAGGGTCTCCAGTACTAGCATCTTTGGGATCTACCAAAAATTTGAAAAGAAACTGTGCTCTACCGGAGCAGTCTGAATGATGACTGAGTATGGTGCAACTATTAAGACCTCAGTATTACTGCCCAGTGGAGGAGTCTGCTAGTCATCAATCTTTGTTCTGGTATTCTCCATTAGTCTAAACGGACAGTACCAGATCTATATTACATTCTTATGCCCGCCCTGGAAAATTCTGCTTCAGATCCCCTTTTCCACTCAGGTGTCAGATCTGCCTGTGCTTTGAAGCCTTTCTTTGACCAACCTTGCTTCCTTCACTTTCTTTTTCATAGAAATTGCTTCAAGTTTCTTCTGCTCCAATAATTATCTGAGTTTCTAATTCCTCAATATCTATTTCCCAAAGAACCTAAAGTGACACACCATATGACCACAGGTTGTCTGCAACATGATCCTTTCTTTTTCTAATTATTATCTGTTATTTATGCATTCATTCAATCAGTTAGCAAATATGTGTTGAGCTATTACTGTATTCCAGATAAAGCTATTTTTTTTTGTAATATTGCAGGAAAGTGAAAGGAGAAGTCATTGTCCTTTATATTCTCTATCTCATTTAATATTCTCAGTGACTAAAATATAAGTAGTATTATCCTTGTTTACTTATGAAATAACTGAAATTCATAGTGGATATATTTCAGAATTCAAATCTGTATTTTTATTACTCAAAGAGTTTCTCTTTCTATAATCTGTTTCATTCTGGCAAAAAACACAAATACTGATTTTAAATAAAGTATGCTGTGTATTTTGCATGACAAAAGATATGCTAAGGTATGCCATTCTTTATCAATGTGTTAAATAAAAAAGAAGAAGAAAAATTTTGGACCTTTATCTGACATGGTAAAGGAAATTCAGACTAGTCAGGAGACTATTAAAAAATTAGTGAAATATTTAAACTAATCAAAATAAAAACAGAAAAGACTCAAATTACTAATATCAGATATAAAAGAAGTGACTACCACAAAATATAAAGGACAATAGGTGAATAGTTAGTGTGAAAAACTTTATAATGTTGAAGAAATGAGAAGACAAATCTACCAAAGTTCACCTAAAAGAAGAAACATACACAATATGAAAGGTTCTATATCTAAAATATTTAATTTATTGGTAAAAACTTCTCCATAAAGAAATACATAGACAGAGATGACTACATTAACAAATTTTACCAAAGTTTTAAGTTACAAGATAGTAGAAACTTAAATGTCTCAAAATTCAGCAACAAAATCACAAGCAATCAATTTTGAAGTGTGAAAAATACTTGTGTGAACTATCAAAGAAGACATATAGATGCCTTCTTGAAAAGAGGTTACATGAAAACTTGTTTAACATCATTAGATATCAGGGAAATGCAAATTAAAGTCGGATATTATTATATAATTACAATAATTATAGATCATATTAAGTTTGCAGAAGATGAGAAAAAACTAGAACCTATAGTAATTGTTGACAGGAATGAAAAATGGTGTAATTACTGTAAAAGCAACTGCATGAGAGTTTTAAATATTTTCGTTTAACCTACTATGTGCTTAGCATTTTACCTGCAGGATAATGAAAGCATGTATTCATACATACAAAAGAAATGAATTTTACTAGTGTATTGGTTGGATCCTGTGTTCTCTTAGGGACTTAGGTAATTTGGACGGGGCTGAGTCTGGTGTTTGTGATTGGTCTGTTTTCTAGCTCTGGGATTGGCGCTGTGAATGCGCACCCACCCGGGGTGGAGCCAGCATACAGAGTAAGGGCCGGAGGAACATGTCTTCCATTCTGCCTCTCTCACATGGGTTCACCTTGCTCTTTGGTGGCTGCCATGAATGGCTGCCACACAATGCCACACTGCCTTGGAGCCAACCAGGTATGGACTGAAACCCCTGAAAATTGTAAGAAATAAACCTTTCCTTCCTTAATTTTGGGCATCAGGTATTTTGTCTCAGCAATGAGTGAAAAGTAACTAAGACACCTAGAATGCTCATGAAGATTTATATGTGAGTTAAAAGTTAAAAACAACTCAAATTTTCATCAATAGGTGAATTAAAAAACAAGTTGGTACATAAATATTATTTGGTATTAAAAATCCATGAATTATTGGTGCATGCAACAGCACTGTATCTCCAAAAAATACTGAGGATAGGGCAAAATCTATATACATTTGGTTTCATTCATATACAGTTCTAAAAACTGAATGAATGTGTAATGACTAAATACAGATCAGTGTTTATTTGCAGTTGAGACCAGAGGATGAGTGAGGGAAGAATTACACCACAGGCATGAGGAAATTTTGAGAGTTGATCTGTCTATTTTATTTTCTTAATTGTGATGATAATTCCCCTAATTTATCTATGTTTCTAAATAGCAAATTTTTTATGTTAAATATATACAGTTAATGGCATCTAAACTATATCTTGATAAAATCGTTTGCATAAAGTGCATTTCACAACAAATCAGATAATGTTTAAGAAAAATTAGACACATGACCTGAAATAATAACTACCTATCAAAACATTTATATGGGCATATTTTATTTTTCCCTGGGTTCATAAAATAACTGACACAGCTTTTATTCCAATAAATTTAAATAAAAAGACCCTAAAACTATAGGAGGAATTATATTTGGTCTAGAATTAATGGGAAAAACTAGAGTCTAATATCACAAAAGTGATTATTTGTATACACATATATGTATTTACACATCACATATGAAAATATGAAATGTATATTCTATCTGTGTATATGCTTACTTAGCTTCCTTTATTAAAAATTTAATTACTTTCTACTTATTGCTTGGACAAAAAGAGATCTTTTTAGTTTCATATATATTCTGTGTTTCTTTGGAAGCTAGTATATAAAAAATCAAAGAGATATCTTTTACCATTATGCAATATTAGTCACATTTAATTCATTACATCACTCATTATCTGTCCATTGACAGCATTTCACATGTCAGGTCTGAGCTAGTTGTTTCAAATTACAGACAGAAAAGAATGCTCTTACTATACATTCAAATTGCAAATTTCAAAATTACAAAGCAGACCCAAAAAATGTGACATGCTACTACACAGGATATAGAAAGCAATAGAAAATTATAGTACAAAGTCATCTACAAGAATCAGGATTTCAAAACCCTAGGAGATGAAGAAAAACCTTGAAAGCATGTAATCCTCCTTTTCTTATTTACTATCAGTATGATCTGAGATTTCCTAGGAATTTGGTGTTTAAAATCAAGTCTTAGATGTTAGAACTCAAGATCCACACTTCATACCAGCATTCCTTTCCATTACATTATGTGACCTTTTTCGATGGCATTAGATAGTACCTATAATACTACTGTTCTGGAAGTTTGAAGCAAGACTGACAACTGTGGCTGTGATTAGTAAGAGTATGGAAAGTTTGAGTGCGTGCTTGGGATTCTGAGTTCAGTTGTTGGGCACATCATGGTTTTATTCACTTTTATAAGTATCTTTTTTACCCCTTTGAGGATTTCTTCATGGTACAACATGGAACACACCTTTTCTGCTTAACAAAGTGGTCTTTAAGACCACTAAAACACATAGGAAAATCTATTACTGTTCCATTTTATCAGTGCATTTCCTGTATGCACCAATATGTTCATATTACCATGTCAAAGTCAAACAAATCTCCAACAGAAGATCTATTCTTTGGGAATAAGCACAGAATAGGATTGAAACATGAGACACAAATGTATAGGCTGAAGTGGCCTCTGATATGACTAGAGGGTAAGAGAAAGTGTGGAGGTTATATTGGGCACAGAAATCTAAATTAGTTCCCTTGAAAAATGTTTCCTGGCATTTGTGGTGCTTGCAGGGCTCAGAGCAGGGGAGGTTACTATGTAAAGTTAACCTTAGGTCATAGTTGGCAGTTTCAGTGTCAGTTGCTAAATGAACCTAATGTTAAAGATGTGGCAGGCTGTTTCCTTGGGTTGTTTCTGTGAATTAGTTCCTGGAACAGGTAGCTGTGACCTGAGTGTTTCCTATTCTTTCCCATGTCCCTGCATTCTGTCTAAGTGGGGTGTGGCAGGAATGACTCCATCTTGTGTAGTAAATTCTCACATCTCTTAAAGGTAAGGCAAAAGGCAACACAAATATCATGTTGAAATATAGCTCTTAAACAAAGGTAG